>NW_026471372.1:0-12188 GCF_026875155.1 Cherax quadricarinatus | reverse complement strand
CCTCTACCCTCTCTTGCAGAAAAAAAACAAAATTTAAAAAACGCAGTGTGCCCTGAACAAGGCGCTGCACTGGGAGCTTGATGTCAGATGGAGGACTTCGCCACAAGCGAGTTCTCCATGCCCAAATTTAGACATCCCTGCGCTGAATCTGTCTGGAAACTCTCAGTGACAGACAGATAGACAAACTTGAGACACGACATGACTACTGGACCTCTCTCTTTGACGAAGACATTCGCAGACCCACAAACCAACACAACCTTTTCTACTCCTTGCATGATCCTGCTCCTAACCCTATTTACAAATAACCTTGGATTCGCTGACAGGTACCATTCTCTGACCCACGTTCGCCTTAGCTTTTGGGTTAAGACATGGCTCAGTTCTACACTCCGGTCTAGCACTAAACGTCACATGTCCCTTCCTCCTCGCTCACCCCACGGAGTCCCAACAGAAGAGGCTGAATTTCTCTTCTCAATATCTGTCCCACGATCGCCTTCGCTGCTGGGTTAAGCCCTGGCTCTATTTCTACGACTAAGAACACTCCTCTCCAGCACTATTCTTCGTCTGTCCCGTCTTCCCCGCTCATCCCATTTGGGATCTTACCTGAACTTTCGTTCATTCGTTCGTTCGCTTCTGCTTCAGAATCTCCACGACTGCTGTGCTCTTCGCACCTACTGCTAGGTTGAGGGACTGATTACCTCATCTTCTGTACATAGTTCTCCTGTCTTCAAGTTATGTCCTGGAATTTGTATTGATAAAACCAGTGGATGGCGAAACGTCTACAATAAAGATACCCAGATGTTGCACATGTGTCTCAATTTCACCTCTGTGTCCATATACTGTTTGATTATCAAATGGTATACAATACCGACAAGTTGGTAGATAAGACACATAGGCAACATTTAGGCAACTTTATTCCGAAACGTTTTGCCTACACAGTAGGCTTCTTCAGTCGAGTACAGAAAGTAGGCGGGAGCAGTAGAGATGTGAAGACGATGTAATCAGTCCATCAAGTGGTAGATTTGACAACCTCAAATCTACCACTTCAAGGGTGAAGGACTGATTACATCGTCTCACATCTCTACTGCTCCGCTACTTTCTGTACTCGACTGAAGAAGCCTACTGTGTAGGCGGTAATTTGACGGCAACGACTTGTCCCCTGTTTGAAAAATAGGAATTACATTAGCCATCTTCAACATATCAGACACTACACCTGTTTGAGAGATAAATTAAAAATATTAGTTAATGTTCACAGAGTTCCATTTTGCATTCCTTAAGAACACCTTGAAAAAACCTCATCAGAACCCGGCGACTTATTTTGCTTCAGGCTGTCTATCTGCTTCACAACCATTTCACTAGTGACTGTGATGTTACATAATTTATCTTCTTCTAGCCCACTATAAAAATTAATTACTGGAATATTGTTAGTGTCTTCCTGTGCTATAAAAGAGGTCCTAGTTGTCAATGAATGTTACGGCATTTTCCTTACAGTATTTGTCCAGCCAGCAATTGACACCAATTGCTCTGGACAACCATTCATTTCCAACTCCTCTCCTTGGCAAAATACCACATATGACAGGGTTCCCACCCTTCCTCCTAATTATCTCTATTGCTGACCTATGGGTCAGTATCATAATTTTTGGATACCCTCTCTACATGGACCCATCCCATCTGACTCTCAGTGAGCATATCATCAAGCCTAAAAGACTTGAAGGAAAATCCCAAATTATTGCCAGTTGGGTGGGTCCTGTGCCCCTCCCCCGGAATATCTGGGTGCATGGTTTACGTTTCCTAAACATCGAAGTGTACCTACCCCCTTAAACGTAGGTGTTACAAATGCCAGCACTATGGCCATGTTGCAGTAGACTGTGGAATACTACATTCTTGGTGTGGTAAGTGTGCTGGGAAACATTCCACTAGAGAATGCACAGTAGGCCTTGACAGCCAAAAATTTAAGTGTATTAACTGTAAAGAAGTTGGGGTTACAGTTTCCCATAAGGACTGCAGTCAGAACCCAAACAACCTTCGATGTAAACCTGATAACAGTCCTTTAATGGTAACTGAGGATGAGGCCATCCAGTCTACCACAGCCAGATCTGAGACTGAACCTCTGCAAAGTGTGCAAGAACCCCACCTCACTGTAAAGGATTCTGGTGATACCAGAATGCCATCACACACACACCAGCTGTGGAGGAGCTAGCCATCCCTGCTAGCACATGTGGAACTACTGGTCTGCCACTACTGATACCTATGGCTACACCTGAATATGGGGATGAGTTTGTCATTTTTCCCAGTACACACAACTACAACAGTCAGACGGACACCACACAGGTAACCCCCCTGGAAATTGGAGACGAGTCAGATGCACAGGACCTACCTGCAATGAATGATGAAACAGACTTGCCACAGGTACCATCAGAGAACACTAATGTAACCATGGTACCTGTTAAGGTGATAGGTGTTAAAGAAAGCACTAACTCAGAAGTGCCATCCTCCGGAGAGGCATTGGATTCACCTGACCTTCCTCATATTATAACAGAAAAAAAAATTGAAAAAATTGAGCATCTTGAACAGATCCTGACAAGTTTAATAAATATATGTAATCAGGATGATGCTCTTGAGCATGGTGATGATGTTAAAAGTGCAGCAATCTCCATTCAGTTTCCAGCAATTTGTAAGAAAGAAGCCCATGACTCTTGCCTTCAAGACTTGCCTTGGAACTGGCTGCCAATATGCCGAAAAATGCTTAAAAATAAAGGTCCTGAAGATAAAGACGTACAAACTATGCTATTTGCTCTTAAGTGCCTGCACACTGTAGTCCAAGCATAATAGTTTTACCACCTCACTACAATAGATACATTACAATCTTTTCATGGAACATTGCTTCCATCAGGAAGCGGTTGCCTGACTTACATCATATTAGTGCAACCAAGAATATTGATGTCATCTGTTTGCAGGAATGTAGATTGAAAGATGGAGCACCTCCACCAAACTTGCCTGGATATGCCAGCTTATAACCTAAGGTCACCAACTGTTTTGTGATGTATGTGAGAAAGAACTTGCCACATTCACTCCTTTCCTTGCAGAGTCGAGTTAACATGCAGTATCATGGTGTCAAAGTATATGCAGGCGATTTTTCCATAAACATTTTTAATCTCTATGCACCAGCGAACCAGCTTCGACCTGATGCTTTACCAGATCGCATCAATAGTGAACCTACCCTCATTCTTGGAGATTTAATGCCAGACATAAGAATATTGGTGGGTCTATAACAAACACCAATGGAACTAAACTAGTGAAACTGCTAAATGAGCATGATAATGTTCGAATTGTGGGCACTACTGAGCCTACTCACATATTTGGTGGCATACTAGATCTGTGTCTTGGATTTAATACATCATATACGATGCATGAGTCTGTCATAGTTGATGATCTTCTATCTGATCACTTCCCAAGTCTAACAACTGTCAATCTTGATCACATCTCCAGCAATCAAGGAGCTAAATACAGAAGGAGGAAACTTATTCTCAAACCGGAACACAGAGGCAACTTTATTAACCACTTGGATCAATGGTATAAGAATTACGAGCCCATTGACACACAAAAATTTAATGATGATTTAATTACCACTATTGAGAGTGTTCTCTCGGATCAAGTGGGCAGGAATAGAAAACAAAGACCCTCCACCATAAATAACAATAAAAACCAATGTAAATACTATAATGATCCACAGCTGCGCAATCTAACACATGCAGCTAGGAGGATTGATAAAGCATACCGTGAATGTAGAACCCCAGACCTGCTCAGAACGTTCCAAGCTGCACTAACAAATGCAAGGAATAGAAAGCAAGAACTTAGGCAACAGGAATGGGAACAGTTTATTAGTGGATTAAATAGGTCCACCCCTTTAAGTTTGGCTTGGAAAGGTATAAATAAAATAACTAGGAAAAAGACTGGCAATGTTGTTCATCCCTTTCCTCTTGAAAAAGCAAATGACCTCATAAATGACTGGTCCAAAACATCCAGGCATGAAAACCTTCCATCTCATATTAGAAAAAAAATTAGAGAGTACTTCTGAAGAAATGTTGAAACTGATTAATTTTATGAGCCAAAATATTGATGAGAGTGATTGCCTCTTTACCGAGTATGAATTAGATAATGCATTAACTAAATGTCGATCAACTGCTCCTGGAGAGGATGGTATAACCTATGATATTCTCAGAACTCTAAGGCACGTGCCTGATAACCCTGTGTTGGCACTGTATAATCTCAGTTACATTGAGGGCGTTCTTCCTACTTCCTGGATCAATAGTCTCATTGTGCCTATCCCTAAGCCCCAATAGCCTGATACATTTAGGCCGATCTCCTTAACTAGTTGTCTTTGTAAAACTTTTGAAAGAATGATACTTAACAGACTGTACTACAGAATCAGACACCAACTTTCCCCCTACCTCTATGGGTTCATGAAAGGTAAAAGTGTGCAGAACTGTGTTTCCACCTTTCTCACTGCACACACCTCTACTAGTTTTACCACTTTTCTTGATCTAAAATCTACATTTGATATTGCGAACAGAACCGTTATATTACATGAATTAGCCAAAATGAATATTGGTGGTAGCTTACTCTGCTGGATAATAGGATACCTGTCAAATAGAGTATCCTCTGTCCTTTACCAAGGCTTCAGAAGTGAGTCTAAAGAAATGTCTTTAGGTACACAGCAGGGAGAGTTCTTAGTCCCATGCTATTTAATATTCTGATTAATGCTCTCCTAAATGCTCTACCTGCCTCACCTAAACATATAGCTATAAGCTATGCTGATGATATTATGATCCATACAACAGGGCATAAGAAGATGAATACCATTCTTAATGAAGTTCAAGCAATTTGTAATCGACTAGGCCTCATAATATCTTCCTCTAAAACTAAGATATAACAAGCAAACGCATCCCCACCCATCTATTTGCAGGGTGATATCATTAGCTACGTTAAAACTTGCAGATATCTTGGTGTAGATGTACCCTTTAACAAATCCACTATACCACAACTAAATAAGAAATGCAAAGACAGGCTAAATGCTCTCAAAGCTGTTGATGGCTACAACCCCAACTATGGTGCTAATGTGAGAATCGTGAGAATGATGTACATAGCCTATATTAGGTCCTTAATTGATTATGCTGCTCCCATGTTGATATTAGCTAGAGAAAGTTCTCTCCGACCCTTGGAGTTATGCAAAATGAAGCTTTCAGAATATTCTTGGCTGTCCAGATCTACAAAAGTTCTTAACATGAGGAAGGAGCTTGGTATTTTTAATATCAGTGATAGGATTGTTGAGATTAACACTGTACGGTATTAGAATGTTGAGAAACGAACCAGACACTGTCACAATGAATCTTGCCAAGTGTCTAGAGGTAATATACACAGATCTAAATGGATTGTGAAAACGTCCAATTGCATTAAAGTTTTATAACCTGCATGAACTGTATCACTGTAGGCAACAAGAGCATTTCACCCCTCCATGGAAGATGTGTTCATTTAATATCACATACCTGCAAGTCCCTCCCAAGAAGCTCATTGCTAGTAATCCCTTCCTTAAATCTCTTGTTAGAGCAACTGCTCAAGAAGAAATTTTCACCTAGCTGGTAGTAATAAGTTATCCACAAGTTATATACACTGATGGATCTAAACAGGAGTCTTCTGGCAGGGCTGCATCTGCTCTTGTTGCCACCTCCCTAGTTAAGAACGACAATAAATTCGTTGAGTTAGGCATAAGAATTAACAACTGGGCGTCTACACTGCAAACTGAATTGTTTGCAATCCTAATGGCGCTAAAGCTAACCTATGACACTGAGCTTGACTCTATCATCATTACTGATTCTATGTCATCATTGAAGGCTCTTGATTCATATAATGACTCCAACAACATGCTCATTGGAGAAGCCAGTTATAGATACTCAAAAATTAGGGACCAAGTAATTAATGTACAATTGCTATGAATCCCATCACACATTGGATTACTCCTTCATGATAAAGTTGATATGTTAGCCAAGAAGAGTACCCAGAAGGAGAATGTAGAATATAACTTTGGTATAACTGTGTTTAGCATTAGGAATAATATTAGGAGAGAAGTAAATAATGAAAATGATTGTTATAGGAATGCAGTTAGAAGCCTGAGTAGATCTATAACCCACTATGATAACTTGAACATAGGTAAGTATGTTTATGGAGCAACGTGCAATGTGAACAGACTGACTGATGTTGTAGTGGCCAGGCTTAGGCTTGGTTACAAGTACTTCTGGCAGTTTGGGAGACACACAGATGATGATCAATCTAAATGTAAATTATGTGATCAGGCATATGGTCACTCTCTTGAACACTATGTGCTTAATTGTCCACTTATTGAGGAATACAGAGACAGACAGTATAATAACCTATGTGACATGACAAGATATCTTATTAATTAAAATAAGATACCAGATATACTAAGCAAATTTCCTAAATTTGCTTGTAACAGATAAGTGAACTATAGATATGTAGATATAAATTCATATGTATTCCTGTTAACCCTTTGGGGCCTAGTTCCAAGGCCTTTTGTGTATCCATATGCTCTCTCGCTACCGTCCACAGGATGGATATGGGGTGCACAAGAAACTAGCCACTTCGGTGGCAAAATCTAAAAATCTAATCTGTTTGATAATCATTTCGCTGGTGACTGCGATATTGCACAACTTATCATCTTCAAGCCCACTATAAAAACCAATTACTGGGATATGTGTACTGTCTTCCTGAGTGAAAACCGAGAGAAAATAATTATTAAGAATAGAGCACATTTCATTCTTTGTCAGTGAGATTCCCAGAGCTATCAGTCTACACGATGATAAGTGTTCTCTAAGCCCATGGTAATAACCTGCTTGACTTAGTTCTGGCAAACAATGAATCCCTTGTTAAAACTTTAGAAATTTCAGAGGAACTCGGCTAGCGACCACAAATCAATTACATTTAGCGTTGAATGGAAGTACGATAGTAGGGATAACTCAGTAACAGTCCCAGATTTTCGCTTAGCAGATTACGATGGGCTTAGAGAACACTTATCATCTGTTGACTGGGGTAACGAAGAGAGGTATCAATATGACAGTTTTCTGAACACTATACATGCTGCTCAAAGAACGTTTAATCCCGTATAAAGAAATTAGATCAAATAGAAATTTACCCAAAATGGATAAATAATAGGCTGAAATATCTACTAGGGCATAAGAAAGGAATTTATTGGCGTATCAAAAGAGGTGAGGGTCATCTTATGAATCAGTGTATTGACATTAAGAGGGACATTAAAAAGGGGATAGAAAAGCTAAAAGGGACTATGAAATTAAAGTTGCTAGGGATTCTAAAACTAACCCAAAAAGTTTTTTCCAGGTCTATAGAACAAAAGTTAGAGATAATGATAGGTCCGCTCAAAAATAACTATGGGCATCTTACTGACAAAGAGAATGAAATGTGCTCGATTTTAAATAATTATTTTTCTCTCGGTTTTTACACAGGAAGAGACTAGCAATATTCAGTAATTAATTTTTATAGTGGGCTAGAAGAAGATAAATTATGTAACATCACAGTCACTAGTGAAATGGTTGTGAAGCAGAGAGACAGACTGAAGCAAAATAAGTACGCCGGATCTGATGAGGTTTTTTCAAGGGTTCTTAAGGAATGCAAAATGGAACTCTGTGAACCATTAACTAATATTTTTAATTTATCTCTCTTCAAACAGGTGTAGTGTCTGATATGTGGAAGATGGCTAATGTAATTCCTATTTTTAAAACGGGACAAGTCGTTACCGTCAAATTACCGCCCAATAAGCCTGACCTGAATTGTAGGCAAATTAACTAGAGTCAATTTAACTGAGATTATAAGAAGCCATCTCGATAAGCATAGTTTGATTAATGATACTCAGCATGGATTCACAAGAGGCCGGTCTTGTCTAACTAATTTATTAACTTTCTTCAGTAAAGCCTTTGAAGCTGTTGACCACGATAAAGAATTTGATATTATTTACTTAGATTTTAGTAAGGCTTTTGATAGAGTTCCGCACCAAAGACTTTTAAAGAAAGTGGCAGCTCATGGCATTGGGGGAAAAGTGCTCTCGTGGATCGAGTCACGGCTCACGGACAGGAAGCAGAGAGTGCCCATAAATGGGAGTGGGGATCTGTAACATGTGGCATTCCACAGGGATCAGTCTTGGGCCCGTTGTCGTTTGTAATATATATCAATGACCTCGATGAGGGAATTACTAGTGATATGAGCAAATTCGCCGATGACACAAAGATAGGTAGGATAATTGATTCAAATGTGAATGCTAGGGAACTTCAGGAGGATTTAAACAAACTCTTTTCTTGGTCGAAAAGTGGCAGATGCAGTTCAATGTAGATAAATGCAAGGTTCTGAAGCTCGGGAGTGTCCATAAGCCTAGCACTTATAAGTTAAATGATGTAGAACTTATCCATACAGATTGCGAAAAGGACTTGGGGGTTATGGTAAGCAGCAACCTTAAACCAAGACAGCAATGCCTAAGCGTTCGTAATAAGGAAAATGATTACTGGGATTTATATCAAGAAGGTAAGCAACAGAAGTCCAGAGGTCATACTGCAGCTTTATACATCATAGTAAGGCCTCACCTAGATTATGCAGCTAATTCTGGTCTCCATATTACAGAATGGACATAAATTCGTTAGAATACATTCGGCGTAGGATGACTAAATTAATACTAGCATTAGAAATCTTCCTTATGAAGAAAGATTGAAGACCCTTAAATTACATTCACTTGTTAGACGAAGAATGAGGGGAGACCTGATCGAAGTGTATAAGTGGAAGATGGGTATAAATAATGGGGATATAAATAAGGCTTGAGGATATCTCTCAAGAGGAACCCGCAGTAATGGATTTAAATTAGATAAGTTTAGATTTAGAAAGGACATAACCCCCAAATCCTTTTCGCATTATATACTGCTAAGTTCAACATTATTAAGCTGGTTGATGCTAGGGTTATGAACATTTCCGAGATTTAGAACTTTACATTTATCTACATTGAACTGCATCTGCCACTTTTCTGACCAGGAAATGAGTTTGTCTAAATCCTCGTGAAGTTGTGAGACATCAACGTCTGAATCGATTATCCTACCTATCTTCGTGTCATCAGCAAATTTGCTTATGTCATTAGTAATTCCCTCGTCAAGGTCGTTTATATATATTATAAACAACAATGGGCCTGCGGAACGCCACTTGTTACAGATCCCCACTCAGATTTAACCCCATTTATGCACACTCTTGCTCCTATTAGTGAGCCATGACTCGATCCATGACAGCATTTTTTCCCCCAGTGCCATGGGCAGCCATTTTCTTCAACAGTCTCTGATGTGGTACTCTATCAAAAGCCTTACTAAAATCTAAATAAACAATATCGAATTCTTTATCCTGATCAATGGCCTCAAAAACTTTGCTGAAGAAGGTTAATAAATTAGTTAGGCAGGAACGGCCCCTGGTGAAACCATGTTGGTATCATTAATCAAATTATGCTATCGAGATGGCTTCTTATATTATCGGCTATAATTGACTCTAGTAATTTACCTACAATTGAGATTAGGCTTATTGGGAGGTAATTTGATGGGTAACGACTTGTCCCCTGCTTTAAAAATAGGAATTACATTAGCCATCTTCCACATATCAGACACTACACCTGTTTGAAGAAATAAATTAAAGATATTAGTTAAAGGTTCATTTCCCGGGGATTTATTTTGCTTTAATCGGTCAATCTGTTTGATAACCATTTTCCTGGTGACTGTGAAATTGCATAATTTATCATCTTCAACCCCACTATAAAAATTCATTACTGGGATATTGTCAGTGTCTTCCTGAGTGAAAACCGAGAGAAAATAATTATTAAGAATAGAGCACATTTCATTCTCCTTGTCAGTGAGATGCCCAGAGTTATTTTTAAGGGGACCTATCTTATCTCTAACTTTTGTTCTATAAACCTGGAAAAAAACTTTTTGAGTTAGTTTTTGAATCCCTAGAAGCTTTAATTTCATAGTCCCGTTTAGCTTTTCTTATCCCCTTTTTAACGTCCCTTTTAATGTCAATTACTGGTTCATAAGATGACGCTCACCTCTTTTGACACGCCTGTAAATTCCTTTCTTCTGACCTAAAAGATATTTGAGCCTATTATTAATCCATTTGGGTCATTTCTATTCGATCTAATTTCCTTATATGGGCAGCATGTATTGTGTTAAGAAAGCTGTCATACTGATAGCTCTCTTCGTTACTCCAGTCTACAGATGATAAGTGTTCTCTTAAGCCCATTGTAATCTGCTAAGCGAAAATCTGGGACCAGTACTGAATTATCCCTACTATCATACTTCCATTCAATGCTAAAGTAATTGATTTGTGATCGCTTGTGCCGAGTTCCTCTGTAATTTCTAAATTATTTACTAGGGTTTCCTTGTTTGCCAAAACCAAGTCAAGCAGGTTATTTCCCCTTGTAGGCTCTGTGACAAACTGCTCAAAAAACATCCTGAACTATTTTCTAAGAAGTCGTTTGATTCTAATTCCAGTCAGAAATTCCAATCATATGACTAAAGTTAAGTCCCTAGAATTACTACATTATCGTGCCTAGTGGCTCTACAATTTCCTCCATAGTAGTCTCCCTTATACCTAAAATCAATTTTATGTCCCTCTGAAAATTCTATCCAAACAGACTCTGTGTGTGTTATTTCAGACTTAATACCCATTTTTATGCATCGCTTGATCTCGGACATACAGGGCCACCCTACCCCCCTTCCCGATTTTTCTGTCTACTTGGATTTTTCGTATTGAACCACGTCTCAGTTAAGGCAAATACATCAATGTTACCTGCACTACCAACTAGTCTCAACTCGTCCATCTTATTCCTAGCACTACGACTATTTATGTAATATATATTTAAGGACCCTCCTTTCTTTTTACCCTTCCTGCTCCTTTCTGTTATTACACTAAACCTATTACTGTCCTTGTCACCTAGTGCCACTGGCTTTCCAATATCCACCTCATTTTGCCTATTACTAGTTCTCCTAGTACTCATATTACTACATTGGGACTTCACTGTTTTCCTACAAAAACCCATACCACTAACTATTCCTAGTTTAAAGACCTAACAGCTCCCTCCACTGCGTTGGCCAGTGCTCCCACCCCAAACCTAGATAAGTGAACCCCATCCCTGGCATACATGTCATTTCTGCCATAGAACAGGTCCCAGTTGTCAATGAATGTTACCGCATTTTCCTTACAGTATTTGTCCAGCCAGCAATTGTCACCAATTGCCCTGGACAACCATTCATTTCCAACTCCTCTCCTTGGCAAAATACCACATATGACAGGGTTCCCACCCTTCCTCCTAATTATCTCTATTGCTAACCTATACCTGCTAATCAGGTCCTCACTCCTACGTCTGCCGACATCGTTGCCTCCAGCACTGAGAAGCCAAACACAAATATAGTAGAACAGTAGTCAGTGGTCCACAACCCAACTCCTGCAGCCATCGGAAGGAGAGGTAAACCTGTATCCTGAAGAAGAGATCTTGAAATTCATGATAGAAATAGTCTGGCAATGGCGTGCACCTTCAAGGAGGAAATAGAACCTTGAACTGCCCATTAGTAGTTAAAGAACAGTAATAAGAAAACAACTTCAAATGAACTTCACTGAATTAAGAGAGGAGATTAACATTAGCCAGTCCGTCTGCCATCATTCCCTCATGCAGGAGAAGCAACATGTCGATGGTGCATGCAACAAGACAAGCGGACTCTTGGATGGCACTATCCTGCCCAGTGTCGGCTGGTCTACTGGTTGGCATTATCGTGCCCAGTGTCGGTTGGTCTGCTGGTTGGCACTATCCTGCCCAGTGTCGGTTGGTCTACTGGTTGGCACTATCCTGTCCAGTGTCGGCTGGTCTACTGCTTGGCACTTTCCTGCCCAGTGTCGCCTGGTCTACTGGTTGGCACTTTCTTGCCCAGTGTCGGCCGGTCTACTGGTTGGTACTATCCTGCCCAGTGTCGGTTGGTCTACTGATTGGCACTATCCTGCCCAGTGTCGGTTGGTCTACTGGTTGGGACTTTCCTGACCAGTGTCGGCTGGTCTACTGGTTGGCACACTGCAGTGTCGGCTGCCTTCTGGTT
>NW_026471371.1:7500-12056 GCF_026875155.1 Cherax quadricarinatus | reverse complement strand
ATCCCCCCATTTTGGGGACCACTGACGTAGAGGATCAGCAGAAGGTGAGTGATAGCGACATCTGGTGAAAATGACAGTCATGTTCTTAGAAGATGGCAGTTATGTAGTGTATATACACTGAGAGGTGTGTATATCTCAGTGTATATACACAGAGAGGTGTGTATATCTCAGTGTATATACACAGAGAGGTGTGTATATCTCAGTGTATATACACAGAGAGGTGTGTATATCTCAGTGTATATACACTGAGAGGTGTGTATATCTCAGTGTATATACACTGAGAGTTAAATCACTATAATAAGTATTAAGTATTCTTGACTGATGGTGTACAGTAGATAGACTTGAAACCCCATTAACCAACCAACCGGTCTTAATGACCCTCGTACAGTAGATAGACTTGAAACCCCATTAACCAACCAACCGGTCTTAATGACCCTCGTACAGTAGATAGACTTAAAAACCCATTAACCACCATCTGAAGGTAATGTGTATGCAAGAGGTACTGAAACAGAGTCAGTTACCGAACAAACCGTAGTAAGGAATAATTGGTCGCCGCGGTAATGGCGTGAAGATTATATTGTGAGGGTTTAAAATACGTCACTGGAAGTGTATTGATAGGTCAATTACATCTGTTCTTGCAATAGTTGTTAGACAGCTAGTGAAGGGAGCTCTGGGTAAAGATAATAGCGGAGGTTGAATAGGGAGAAGCTGGATACGACGTCAGGTGTCAGTGGCCCTATATACCATAACACTAAAATGCTGGATACAGTGTCAGGTGTCAGTGGCTCTATAAACCACAGCACTAAGACGCTGGATACGACGCCAGGTGTCAGTGGCCCTATATACTGCAACACAGAGATGCTGGATACGGTATCAGGTGTCAGTGGCCCTATATACTGCAACACTAAGACACTGGATAAGACGTCAGGTGCCAGTGGCCCTATATACTGCAACACTAAGACGCTGGATGAGACGTCAGGTGCCAGTGGCCCTATATACCACAACACTAAGACGCTGGATAAGACGTCAGGTGTCAGTGGCCCTATATACTGCAACACTAAGACGCAGGATAAGACGTCAGGTGTCAGTGGCCCTATATACTGCAACAGAAAGACGCTGGATAAGACACCAGGTGTCAGTGGCCCTATATACTGCAACACTAAGACGCTGGATAAGACGCCAGGTGTCAGTGGCCCTATATACTGCAACACTAAGACGCTGGATAAGACGCCAGGTGTCAGTGGCCCTATATACTGCAACACTAAGACGTTGGATAAGACACCAGGTGTCAGTGGCCCTATATACTGCAACACTAAGACGTTGGATAAGACACCAGGTGTCAGTGGCCCTATATACTGCAACACTAAGACGCTGGATAAGACGCCAGGTGTCAGTGGCCCTATATACTGCAACACTAAGACGCTGGATAAGACGCCAGGTGTCAGTGGCCCTATATACTGCAACACTAAGACGCTGGATAAGACGTCAGGTGTCAGTGGCCCTATATACTGCAACACTAAGACGCTGGATAAGACACCAGGTGTCAGTGGCCCTATATACCACAACACTAAGACGCTGGATAAGACGCCAGGTGTCAGTGGCCCTATATACTGCAACACTAAGACGCTGGATAAGACACCAGGTGTCAGTGACGCTATAAATCACAACACTAAGACGCTGGATACGACGCCAGGTGTCAGTGGCCCTATATACTGCAACACTAAGACGCTGGATACGACGCCAGGTGTCAGTGACGCTATAAATCACAACACTAAGACGCTGGATACGACGCCAGGTGTCAGTGGCCCTATACACCACAACATTAACAGGAGAGAGAACTCGAGAATGGGCCGTTCAGCTTCTGTTTTTTTTCTGAATTATTACTGTTGATGACTGTTGAATACAATGTTTATCTGTTGTTATAACTTTACTAGTGAGGCTACAGCTGGTGATGTTGTTCTTGGCCAGCTGACGGTTCTTCCTGGCCAGCTGGTGATGTTCTTCCTGGCTAGCTAGTATTCTTCCTGGCCAGCTGGTGGTTCATCCTGGCTAGCTGGTGGTTCATCCTGGCTAGCTGGTGATGTTCTTCCTGGCTAGCTAGTATTCTTCCTGGCTAGCTGGTGGTTCATCCTGGCCAGCTGGTGGTTCATCCTGGCTAGCTAGTATTCTTCCTGGCCAGCTGGTGGTTCATCCTGGCTAGCTAGTATTCTTCCTGGCTAGCTGGTGGTTCATCCTGGCTAGCTGGTGGTTCATCCTGGCTAGCTAGTATTCTTCCTGGCCAGCTGGTGGTTCATCCTGGCTAGCTAGTATTCTTCCTGGCCAGCTGGTGGTTCATCCTGGCTAGCTGGTGGTTCATCCTGGCTAGCTAGTATTCTTCCTGGCCAGCTGGTGGTTCATCCTGGCCAGCTGGTGCTTCATCCTGGCTAGCTGGTGGTTCTTCCTGGCCAGCTGGTGGTTCATCCTGGCTAGCTAATATTCTTCCTGGCCAGCTGGTGGTTCATCCTGGCCAGCTGGTGATTCATCCTGGCTATTTGGTGGTTCTTCCTGGCCAGCTGGTGGTTCATCCTGGCTAGCTGGTACCTACTTACCTAGCAGTAAGTAGGTACCTGGATATTAGTGGACTGGTGTGGGTGGCATCCTAAGTGACAAAATTAACCTAAGTTGCGGGAACTGCTCTGTGTCATGGGTGTGAGCCTTGGTCTGTATAAGTTGTATCGTATACCTGTAGAAATAAAGATTATTATTTTTGAGTATAGAGTTATTTAAGCAAATTCTTGATATATATATAAAATAATACTAGCCATTCTTAGGTAATTTTCCCTCCATTAGCTTTGAAAATTAGTTGGATCACCGTGACAAGAATTAGGAATGAGTTAAGGAGAGTTTTATTGTCGATTATGAGCCTCAAGGCTCAGTGAGCAGGGATCTAGAGCGTGGGTTGTCTACTGTGACCACTAGTTCACTATGTTGTACTCACCTAATTGTGGTTGCAGGGGTCGAGACTCAGCTCCTGGCCCCGCATCTTCACTAAAAGGTCCTCTCTCTCCCTGCTCCATGAGCTTTATCATACCTCGTCTTAAAGCTATGTATGGTCCCTGCCTTGTGTGTGTGTGTGTGTGTGTGTGTGTGTGTGTGTGTGTGTGTGTGTGTGTGTGTGTGTGTGTGTGTGTGTGTCTCCACGGACATACATTATGGAAGCAATCAAACATAGTGGTGTTTTTCTGTTTGCTGTTGTGTGCTCGGAATGAGGTTGTTTGGTGGGCTGGTGGGTTCTGGTAAGTGGTGGTGGGTTGTATGGTTCTGGTAAGTGGTGGTGGGTTGTAGTGGGTTCTGGTAAGTGGTGTGGGTTGTAGTGGGATCTGGTAAGTGTGGTGGGTTGTAGTGGGACCTGGTAAGTGATGGTGGGTTGTAGTGGGTTCTGGTAAGTGGTGTGGGTTTAGTGGGATCTGGTAAGTGGTGGTGGGTTGTAGTGGGATCTGGTAAGTGGTGGTGGGTTGTAGTGGCTTCTGGTAAGTGGTGGTGGGTTGTAGTGGGTTCTGGTAAGTGTGGTGGGTTGTAGTGGGTTCTGGTAAGTGGTGGTGGGTTGTAGTCGGTTATGGTAAGTGGTGGTGGGTTGTAGTCGGTTCTGGTAAGTGGTGGTGGGTTGTAGTGGGTTCTGGTAAGTGGTGGTGGGTTGTAGTGGGTTCTGGTAAGTGGTGGTGGGTTGTAGTGGGTTCTGGTAAGTGGTGGTGGTTGTATGGGTTCTGGTAAGTTTTGGGGTTGTAGTGGGTTCTGGTAAGTTGTGGTGGGTTGTAGTGGTTCTGGTAAGTGGTGGTGGGTTATAGTAGGTTCTGGTAAGTGGTGGGGGGTTGTAGTGGGTTCTGGTAAGTTGGGGTGGGTTGTAGTGGTTCTGGTAAGTTGTGTGGGTTGCAGTGGGTTTCGGGTAAGTGGTGGTGGGTTGTAGGGGGATCTGGTAAGTGATGGTGGGTTGTAGTGGGATCTGGTAGTGGTGGGGGGTTTGTAGTGGGATCTGGTAAGTGGTGGTGGGTTGTAGTGGATTCTGGAAAGTGGTGTGGGTTGTATTGGATTCTATAAGTGGTGGTGGGTTGCAGTGGATTCTGGTAAGTGGTGGTGGGTTGTAGTGGTTCTGGTAAGTGGTGGGGGGTTGTAGTGGATTCTGTAAGTGGTGGTGGCTTGTAGTGGGTTCGGGTAAGAAGTGGTGGATTGTAGTGGGACCTGGTAAGTGGTGATGGGTTGTATGGGATCTGGTAAGTGGTGATGGGTTTGTAGTGGATTCTGGTAAGTGGTGATGGGTTGTAGTGGGATCTGGTAAGTGGTGGGGGTTGTAGGGGATTCTGGTAAGTGGTAAAGGGTTGTAGGGGGATCTGGTAAGTGGGTGGTTTTGTAGTGGATTCTGGTAAGTGGTGAGGGTTGTAGTGAGATCTGGTAAGTGGTGGTGGGTTGTAGTGGTTCTGGTAAGTGGTGAGGGTTTAGTGGGATCTGGTAAGTGGTTTTGGGTTTAGGGGGTTCTGGTAAGTGGTGGTGGGTATAGGGGGATCTGGTAAGTGTGGTTGGGT
>NW_026471370.1:0-12164 GCF_026875155.1 Cherax quadricarinatus | reverse complement strand
CAAAAGCAAGGCTAAGCAAAAGCAACAACAGTAACCCAAGCTTTGGCAACACCACAAATCATGTAAAGGCTAAGCCACAAGAGCAACAACAGTAAGCCAAGCTAGTGGCAACACCACTATCATGTCAAGGCTAAGCCACAAGAGCAACAACAGTAAGCCAAGCCAGTGGCAACACCACTATCATGTCAAGGCTAAGCCACAAGAGTAACAACAGTAAGCCAAGCCAGTGGCAACACCACTATCATGTCAAGGCTAAGCCACAAGAGCAACAACAGTAAGCCAAGCCAGGGGCAACACCACTATCATGTCAAGGCTAAGCCACAAGAGCAACAACAGTAAGCCAAGCCAGTGGCAACACCACTATCATGTCAAGGCTAAGCCACAAGAGCAACAACAGTAAGCCAAGCTAGTGGCAACACCACTATCATGTCAAGGCTAAGCCACAAGAGCAACAACAGTAAGCCAAGCCAGTGGCAACACCACTATCCAGTATGTCGAAAGACTCAACGAAAAAGAGTTGTTAAATTTCTGTGTTTATATAAATAAATACTTTTACAGAAACTTTCGTTATGGACCCAGATGCAAATTACTTAAAGAAAAGTAATTTGACTAATTAATAGTAATATGAAGTCTTATTACAATTAAACAGGAAAAAGTAATTTGAAAATTGTGAAAGAGAATAAACAGTGAACCAAATAAATGTTATGTTTGTAGTATGCATTTCTGGAACAATTTGGATGAACTAAGGAATATTTAGAGGTAATTTCATGAGAGCTGACCCAACTTAGAAGTTTTCGCTTCATTTCCGTGTGTGTGGAAGCAGCACTTTGGCTCAGTAACGTCCCACGAGGTTGGATTTTCGAAGGAAAGGAGACCAGTAGTGGCAAACTTATTCACTTGCTGCGTTGGTCACACAGAAGCAAACTCGACACTCATTTGGCATCCACTAATTCACAGTACCTGTGATATTGTCCTCTGGAAAGTTCATCTACCATTTCTTAAGAAAGTTATAGGCATATTTCATTTGGGAATAATTAACTAATATCTATCACCACTAAACGCAATGGCGGTCCTAAGGTCGGGTCCTCATGATTAACATTAATTAAGCTAGCTAGGAGGAGCCAAGATCAGAGGTTCACTAGCGATAGGCTATCTAGGAGTAGCCAGGGCAAGGTCCTCCTCACTTTCATTAAGGCTAGCAAGGTGGAGCCAGGGTCAGGTCTTGCATGCCTGGTCATCGTAGAACCATGTATTTAGCTGTCAGCTGGGCAGGTTGCATGATTCCGCTGCTTTTGTTGCTGCTTCTTTTGCTTCTGTGTAATCTTGGGAATTCATTTCCTGAGATGGATGCTTGGGTATTGACCAAAGTTAATTGCTCTCTTTATGAAAGGTCGAGACTCGTAATTAAAGAACTAGAGAAATGTGTTATTGTCGTGAGCCGATGATAATGATGATGATGATGATGATGATGATGATGATGATGATCATGGTGATTGATGATAGTGAACATGATGTGAAAACTATGATGAAAACGATGATTATTGATGAAGATAAACAAGCACCTTCACACCCCCAGTGAGTTGTACAGTTTTGAGTAGAGATTTTTTATTCTGGTCTTCCATGGGTACCGATCATCTTCCCTTTTCATTCTGTGCTTCACACACACACACACACCCCACACACACAACACACACAACACACAACACACACCACACACACACACACCCCACACACAAAAAACACACAAACACACACACACACACACCACACACCACACACCACACACACACACACACACACACACACAAACCCAAACACACAACCCCACACACCACACACAACACACACACAACACACACACACACACACACACACACACACACACACACCACACACACACACACACACACACACACACACACACACCCCACACACACCCCACACACACCCCACACACACAACACACACACACAAACCAACACACACACACACACACACCACACCACACCACACACACACACACAAACAAAACCCCACACACACACACCCACACACACACACACACACACACACACAAACACACAAAACACACCCACCCCACACACACACACACACACACCACACACACACACACACACAAAACACACAAAACACACACACACACACCACACACACACACACACACACACACACAAACACACACACACACAAAACACACACACACACACACCACACACACACACACACACACCCCACACACACAAGAATGGAAAAGAAACTAGAAGAACTTAGCATGAGAAGGGAAAAGAGGGGATAGACATGGAAAGCAGGAAGTGGGAGGTGAAAGTCAAAGCAGCAGAGGCCAGGATACAGAGTTTAGAAGAGGAATGGAAAATTCTGAAACAGCCTAAAGAACTAAAGAACATTATGGGATTGACAACAGAGAACTGCTACCTCAGCCACAAATAAGGGGACTGTAGGGAAAGGAGGAGCAAAACTGCATGTAGAAGCTCTATCAGTGGAGGACTGTAGTAATGAAAGAGCTAAGCTATATGTGGAGGCCCTAAAAGACAAACAGAGCCCAGGGAAAGCCGAGATGGGAAAAAGACAGGCCACTGAGCCCATGTACAGTAGCTAGTGAAACTGAAGAAAAGAAAGCTGCAATGGAGGAAATCAAAATTGAATGAGGGGATCACAGGGATATGCAGTGGGAGAATGAAAGGGGTGAGGTCAGTCTTTGTGTATGGGCTACAGGAGTTGAAGGGGAAACATATGAAGCAAGAAAACAAGGGGAAAAAAGCAATTGAAAGCATCATGAAAGTAATCGGAGGAAGACGACATGACCCAGCTGGAAAATTTTCGGAGAATAGGGGGTTTGTAAAAAAATAAACCGGCCAGTGAAAGTGACCTTCAAGGCCAGAATCGACTCGAACAGGAATACTGGCAGGAAAAAAAGCACGATTAAGGGACATGCCGGGATTCAGGAAGGTGTATCTCGACCGCGACAGAACACAAGACGTAAGGCGAAACTGAGAGAGATGGTACAAAGGCGAAAGGAAGGAAAGAGAGGGGATGGGAGAAGACAGACAGAGAATCCCAGACACATGATGTGAAGATCAAATACAACCTCCCTCACACTTCCTTAGAAGCCTCCCCAACCAGGTCAACCCCATGCAGCCAAACACTCAAACCACAACCCTCCATGCCATATCCAATGCCCCCCACCCACTACATTACAAACTCCCACCCCCACAGCAACACCCATAGTCCTTATCAGGTCTCCCACTCCCCCCAACCACAATACACCTCCCAGACCACAGTCTTAGAAAAGAAGTGAAGGTATGGTATACAAATCAGATGGAATAACAAATAATATGAGGAGTGGCACGAAAGAATCAGGAGACCATCCCCAGAACATAATAGCACTCACAAGAAACAAAACTCACCAGAATAATAACAGATTCAATTTTTTCCACCCGATATCAAATCTCTTCAGGAAAGACCAGAGGGAGGAGAGGGAGGAGAGTGCACTGCTCATTAAAAGCTCAGTGGGGTTTTGAGAAAATGGAAGGAATGGATGGCAAGGGAAAAAGGACTACTTAGTAGGAACAATCCAGTCTGAGGGACATAAGTGATAATTGCAGTAAATGTACAACCCACCACAGACTGCAGGTAGACCAAGAGAAGAATACGATGAGAGCAACAGAGCCATGGTCGACACACTACCGAGGTGGCCTGGAGAGCACCAACGTGGGGGGAGGCAAAGTTACTAGTTATGGGTAATTCAATCACAAGGAGATTTGACTGGAAACCTGGAGCCCTATGGGGTTCCGAAACATGGAGAGCCAAGATGATGGATGTAGTACTGGAAAACCTCATGCATCAAACATGTAGAGACACTGGACCAGAGAGAGAGAGAAGATGACCCGCAAGACTGGACCTTGTAATCACCTTGAGTAAAGTTCAGAACATCGAGATATCTTGTAATGAAAGGCCCCTGGAGCTAGGGGGGTGCTGGGGGGTGCGGTGCTTCGACGACATAGTTGAGCCAAGTGGAGAGAGTAGCAGGAATAGGATGGGAAAAAACCAAACTACAAAAGGGGGAACTACTCAGGCATGAGGAATTCCTTCAAACATTCAGTGGAGAGGGAACTGACAGGAAACCAGTACAAGAAATGATGGACTATGTGGCAACAAAATGCAAGGAGGCAGAGGAGAGGTTTGGTCCCAAGGGAACCAGAAATAATGGGAAGAACATAACGAGTCCTTGGTTCACCCAAAAGGGTAGGGAGGCAAAAACTAGGTGTATCTAGAGAATGGAAAGGTACAGAAGACAGAGAAACCGAAAATAAAGAGATTAGCCGGAAGAGACCAGAACTGAATATCACAGATAAGAAGGGAGGACTCAGCGACAATATGAAAATGACATAGCATCGAAAGTCAAGACTGACCCGAAGCTGTTGTACAGCCACATCAGGAGGAAAACAAAACAGTCACGGACGCAGGGTAATCAAACTGAGGAAGGGTGATGGGGAATTCACAAGCAACGACCGAAGAGGTAATGTCAGAGCTCAACACGAATTTAAAAGAAGTATTTACAGTTGGAAACCAGTAGGACTTCCAGGAAATCAAAAAGGGGGGTACAACCCGCAGTGCTGGATGAGGTACATATACCAAGGAGGAAGTAAGAAGCTGCTATGCGAACTTGACACCTCAAGGCGGTGCGACCAGACAACATCTCTCCGTGGGTCCTTAAAGAGGGAGCAAGATATTGTGTGTGCCATAAACAAAGATCTTCCAACACATCATTTGAAACTGGCACACACAACGCCCTGAGGTATGGAAGATGGCAAATTAGTCCCAATTTTAAAAAAGGGAGACAGACATGAGGCACTAAAACTACAGACCTGTATCACTAACGTGTATAGTATGCAAGGTCATGGAGAAGATCATCAGGAGAGAGTGGTGAGCACCTGAAAGAAACAAGTGTATAATTGACAACCAGCATGGTTTCTCACACGGAAGGAAAATCCTGTGTCACAAATCTACTAGAGTTTTTATGACTAGGTGACTGAAGTAAGACAAGAGAGAGAGGGTGGATCGACTGCATTTTTTTCACTGCAAAAAAGGCCTTCGACACAGTTCCTCCACAAAGTTACTGAGAAAGATAGAAGATCAGGCACACATAACAGGAAAGGCACTGCAATGGATCAGAGAATACCTGACAGGGAGGCAACAACGAGTCATGGTACGTGACGAAAGTGCTCAAAGAGTGGGCGCTTGTGACAAGCGGGGTTCCATACAGGGGATCAGTCCTAGACCATTGCTGTTCATTTGGTATATGTGAACGACATAACGGAAAGGGATTAGACTCAGAAGTGTCCCTTGTTTGCAGATGATGTGAATTTAATGAAAAGAATCAAATCGGATGAGGATCAGGCAGGACTACAAAGGAGACCTGACAGGCTACAAGCTGGTCCATCAACTGGCTCCTTAGTTTAACCCTGCCAAATGCAAAGTCATGAAGATTGGGGAAGGGCAAAGAAACCGCGACACAATATAGTTTAAGATGGCCAAAGACTGCAAACCTCAACTCAGGAAAAAGATCATGGGGGAGAGTATAACACTCGAGCATATCCTCCTGAGGCCGCCAACATAAATCTGATAACTGCTGCAGCCATACGGGCGCCTGGCAAACCTACGGATAGCGTTCCATACCTCAGAGGAGTCGTTCAAGACCCTGTATACCATTTACGTCAGGCCCAACTGGAGTATGCAGCACCAGTTTGGAATCCACACCTATCAAGCACGTCAAAAATTAGAGAAAGTGCAAAGGTTTTGCAACAAGACTAGTCTCCAGAGCTCGGGATTGTCCCTACGAAGAAAGGTTGAGGGAAATCGGCCTTGACGACACTGGAGGCCAGGAGGGTCAGGGGAGACATGACAACGACATATAAAATACTGCGCGGAATGGCAAGGTGGACAAAGAAGGATGTTCCAGAGATGGGACACAGACACAAGAAAGTCACAATTGGAAGTTTGAAGACCTCAGATGAACGAAGGGATGTTAGGAAGTATTTCTTCATTCATAGAGTAGTCAAGTCCATTGAATATCCGATAAAGTGAAGTAGTGGAGCGGGAAACCATACATAGTTTTAAGCGAGGTATGATAAGCTCATGTAGCAGGGAGAGAGAGGCGGGGCCAGGAGCTATGACTCGACCCCTGCAACCACAAAATAGGTGAGTTACAAATAGTGAGTACACACACACAACACGACACACACACAAACACACACACACACACACACACACACACAATACACACACACACACATACACACATGCACACACACAGATCGCACAGACAGAAGCGCGGTGTTGTAAAAACAACCAAGCAAGCTTCCGAGCTGGAAAATCCTGTCTAATAATCCTAACTTTCAGTGTGAAAATGTAAGAAAAAGTGAGGCAGCGAAGAGATTGTCCAGATTGCATTTTTGGGGGGACTATAAGAAGGATTTTGACAAATTCCGCAGAATGGAATGGATCAATTTAGAGAAGCAGGTGGATTCAACTGGGAAGGCACTACTATATATTAAGGAATATTTAATAAGAGTTGAAACTACTAATGAGAGTTTAGTAAGAGGTGTCAGAATTGCGCAAGTGTGACGAATGGGAGTATCACAAGAAAATAACATGACGGAAGGAATAGCTCGCGATTATTTCTTTTCGCAGATTATGTAAAATTAAAAAGAATATAAGTAATTGGGACTTGGTAAGATTACAAATGTACGTGGCCAGGCTGCGGGTCTGGTCTGACAAGTGCAGCTAGAGTTTAACTCTAGCAAGGGCAAAGTTATGACCATTGCGGATGGGAAAAGAAGACCGCAAAGGGAATACAGGCTAGAGAGAACTTTGGGATGAACATATCGAGCATATGGCCTGAAGCACATCAGTCTAATTCCCGCAGCAAGCGCACGTCATGCAGCCCATGCCTTTGCATGCGGGCACATTTGTCTGGCGATGTTGGAGTACAAACAGACCAGTAATGAACCCACACCTGATTAAGCATATCAAGAAAAAGTAGAAATTGCAAAGGTTTACAACGAAAAACTGTTCTAGAGCTGAAGGGGAGAGGCTAGAGGAGCTGAACGTGACGACTAAAGGTGACATGATTACGACGTACAAAATACTAAGAGGAATTGACAAGGTGGACAGGGAGAATCGGGAGAGACGAGTCAGAAGTATACGAGGTCACA
Source organism: Cherax quadricarinatus (assembly GCF_026875155.1). Lineage (NCBI taxonomy): Eukaryota > Metazoa > Arthropoda > Malacostraca > Decapoda > Parastacidae > Cherax > Cherax quadricarinatus. The sequence goes on along the minus strand of NW_026471370.1, from coordinate 4,908 downwards.
GCTCGAAGTTCAAAGCACAAATTAGTCACAGGGATGCTACAAAATTTACTTCTTCAGCCTTAGAGTGACCGGGAAAAGTGGAACGACCTAGACAGCTATGTGGAACAGACAAAAATCCATTTAGCTTTAAGAATAGGTATGACAAGGCTAACGCAGCTAGAAGAGAGCGAAACCAATAATGGCCAGCAAGGAGACGGAGACAGGCGCTAAGACTCGACCCCTGCAATAAAATACAGTACTTGTTTTTGAAATATATATTATTTAATATATAATTATATATATATAATATTATATAATATATATATATATATATATATTATATTATATATATATATATTATATATATATATATATATATTTTTTTTTTTTTTTTTTTTTTTTCAACAAGTTGGTCGTCTCCCACCGAGGCAGGGTGACCCAAAAAAAGAAAAGAAATCCCCAAAAAAAAATACTTTCATCATCATTCAACACTTTCACCACACTCACACATTATCCTTGCTTTTGCAGAGGTGCTCAGAAGCAACAGTTTAGAAGCATATACGTATAAAGAAACACAACTTTATCCCTCCAACTGCCAATTCCCAAACCCCCCCTTTAAAGTACAGGCATTGTACTTCCCATTTCCAGGACTCAATTCCGACTATAAAAAAATTAACCGGTTTCCTGAATCCCTTCACAAAATATTACCTGCTCACACTCCAACAGATCGTCAGGTCCCAATTATCATTCGTCTCCATTCACCCCTATCTAACACGCTCATGCACGCTTGCTGGAATCCAAGCCCCTCGCCCACAAAACCTCCTTTACCCCTCTTTCCAACCCTTTCGAGGACGACCCCTACCCTTTTTTCCTTCCCTAAAAGATTTATATGCTTTCCATGTCATTTACTTTGATCCATTCTCTCTAAATGACCAAACTACCTCAAAAACCCCCTTTCTCCCCTCTGACTAATGCTTTCATTAACTCCACACCTTCTCCTAATTTCCACACTCCGAATTTCTGCATAATATTTACACCACACATTCCCCTTAGACAGGACATCTCCACTGCCTCCAAAACCGTCTCCTCGCTGCTGCATTTACCACCCAAGCTTCACTTCCATATAAGAGTGTTGGTACTACTATACTTTCATCATTCCCTTCTTTGCCTCCATAGATAATTTTTTTTTGACTCCACATATACCTCAACGCACCACTCACCTTTTTTCCCTCATAAATTTCTATGATTAACCTCATCCTTCATAAATCCATCCGCCGACACGTCAACTCCCAAGTATCTGAAAACATTCATTCTTCCATACCCCTCCTCCCCAATTTGATATCCAATTTTTCTTTATCTAAATCATTGGTCCCCTCATCACCTTACTCTTTTCTATGTTCACTTTCAACTTTTTTACCTTTACACACTTTTCTCAAACTCATCCACTAACCTTTGCAATTTTTCTTTAGAATCTCCCATAAGCACAGAAATCCTCAGCAAAAAGTAAACGGTGTCAATTCCATTTGGGAATTTGATTCCCCATAATTTAATCCCACCCCTTTCCGAACACCCAGCATTTACTTCTTTTACAACCCCATCTATAATATATTAAACAACCATGGTGACATTACACATCCCTGTCTAAGCCCTACTTTTCCCGGGAAGTATTCTCCCTCTCTTCTACACACCCTAACCTGAGCCTCACTATCCTCATAAAAGCTCTTTACAGCATTTAGTAACTTACCACCTATTCCTTTAAACTTGCAACAACTGCCACATTGCCCCTCTATCCACTCTATCATATCCCTTCTCTAAATCCATTAAATGAAATTTAAAAACTTCCCTACCTTTATCTAAATACTATGTAAACACTTGATTACACATCCCTTCCCCACTCTGAAGCCCCCTTTGCTCATCCGCAATTCTACATTCTGTCTTACCTTAATTTTTTTCAATTATAACTCTACCGTATACTTTTCCTGGTATACTCAGTAAACTTATTCCTCTTTTAATTTTTACTGAGTTCATCAGCAAAAAGTAACCTGTGTCAATTCCCATTTTGAATTTGATTCCCTATTTAAACCCACCCCCCTCCGAACACCCTGTCATTTACTTCTTTTACAACCCCATCTATAAATATATTAAACAACCATGGTGACATTACACATCCCTGTCAAGACCTACTTTTACCGGGAAGTATTCTCCCTCTCTTCTACACACCCTAACCTGAGCCTCACTATCCTCATAAAAGCTCTTTTCAGCATTTTGTAACTTACCACCTATTCCATAAACTTGCAACATCTGCCACATTGCTCCTCTATCCACTCTATCATATACCTTCTCTAAATCCTAAATGCAATAAAAACTTCCCTACCTTTTTCTAAATACTTTGTAAACACTTTATCTACACATTTCCCCCACCCACTCTGAAGCCTCCTTGCTCATCCGCAATTCTACATTCTGTTTTTACCTCTAATTTTTTCAATTATAACTCTACCGTATACTTTTCCTGGTATACTCAGTAAACTTATTCCTCTATAATTTTTACAATCTCTTTTTTCCCCTTTCACTTTTATAAAGGGACTATACATGCTCTCCGCCATTCCCTAGGTACCTTCCCCTCTTTCATACATTTATTAAACAAAAGTACCAACCACTCCAACACTATAACCCCCCTGCTTTTAACATTTCTGTCATGATCCCATCAGTTCCAGCTGCTTTACCCCTTTCATTCTACGTAATGCTCAGTACCTCCACCAAAACTTACATTCTGCTCTTCTTCACTCCTAAAAGATGGTATACCTCCCTGGCCAGTGCATGAAATTACCGCCTCCCTTTCTTCCTCAACATTTTAAAAAATTCCTCAAATATTCTCGCCATCTACCTAATACCTCCCTCTCCCATCTACTAACTCCCCTACTCTGTTTTTAACGGACAAATCCATACTTTCCCTAGGCTTTCTTAACTTGTTTAACTCACTCCAAAAATTTTTTCTTATTTTCATTAAAATTTCTTGACAGTGCCTCTCCCACTCTTTCATCTGCTTCCTTTTGCACTCTCTCACCACTCTCTTCACCTTTCTTTTACTCTCCATATACTCTGCTCTTCTTACAACACTTTGCTTTGTAAAAAACCCTCTCGTAAGCTACCTTTTTCTCTTTTATCACACCCTTTACTTCATCATTCCACCAATCACTCCTCTTTCCTCTTGCCCCCACCCTCCCATAACCACAAACTTCTGCCCACATTCTAATACTGCATTTTTAAAACTATTCCAAAACCCCCTTCAACTCCCCCTACTCATCTTTGCACTAGCCCACTTTCTGCCAATAGTCGTTTATATCTCGCCCGAATATCCTCCTCCTTAGTTTATTACACTTTCACCTCCCTCTTACTTGTTGTTGCCACCTTCCTCTTTTCCCATCTACCTCTTATTTAACTGTAGCTACAACTAATAATGATCTGATATATCAGTTGCCCCTCTATAAACATGTACATCCTGGAGCCTACCCATCAACCATTTATCCACCAATACATAATCCAACAAACTACTTTCATTTTCGTGCTACATCATCCTTGTATATTTATTTATCCCCTTTTTCATAAAATATGTATTAAATTATTACCAAATTTCTTTCTACACATAGCTCAATTAAAGGCTCCCCATTTACATTTACCCCTGGCACCCAAATTTACCTACTACTCCCTCCATAACATTTTTACCCTTTAGCATTGAAATCCCCCAACCCCATTACTCTCACACTTGATTCAAAAACTCCCCAGCATTCACTCAACATTTCCCAGAATCTCTCTCTCTCCTCTACACTTCTCTCTTCTCCGGTGCATATACGCTTACTATAACCCACTTTTTCACATCCAATCTTTATTTTACTCCACATAATCCTTGAATTTATGCATTTGTAGTCCCTCTTTTCCTGCCATAGCATCCTTCACATTATTGTACTCCTTCTTTAGCTCTAACTTATTTGAAAACCCCTGACCTAATCCCATTTATTCCTCTCCACTGGGAAAACCCCCCACCCCCTTCAGCTTTGTTTCACTTAAAGCCAGGACATCCAGTTTTTCTCATTCATAACATCCACAATCATCTCTTTCTTATTTATTTGCCCCAACAACCCCGCACATTCAGGACTTCCCACTTTGACAATTTTCTTCTTCTTATTCTTTTTAGTAATCTTTCAGGAAAAGGGGTTACTAGCCCATTGTTCCCGGCATTTTAGTTGACTTTTACAACCCCGCATGGCTTACGGAGGAAAGATTCTTATTCCACTTCCACATGGATATAAAAGGAAAAGTAATAAGACCAAGAACTATTAAGATAAAAATCCAAGAAAACTCAGATGAGTGTGTATAAATAAACATGTACATGTATGTGTAGTGTGACCTAGGTGTAAGTAGAAGTAGCAAGACGTACCTGTAATCTTGCATATTTATGAGACAGACAAAAGACACCAGCAATCCTACCCTCATGTAAAACAATTACAGGCTTTCGTTTTACACTCACTTGGCCCGGACGGTGTACCTCCCTGGGTGGTTGCTGTCTACCAACCTACTACCTATATATATTTAAAAATATATATATATTATATATATATATATATATATATATATATTATATATTATATATTATATATATATATATAAAATTTTATATATATATATATATAAAGAGAGAGAGAGGGGAGAGAGAGAGAGAGAGAGAGAGAGAGAGAATGAGAATTGCTACATTTAATATATAATAAAATTAAATGTCTGTTAAAATTGCCATACCCGAGGATTTGTAGGCCCAACTACGCCATTAAGGTATGATACATTGTGTACCTTTAGGGTAATTATTACACAAATGTGCTGAGCTGGTTCCATTTCCGGTTGCAATAGCCAGCATTAAATATTAATTTAAAATTTTTT
>NW_026471369.1:0-11883 GCF_026875155.1 Cherax quadricarinatus | reverse complement strand
TAAATACCTAAACCCCCAAAACAGAACCCAAATATGTGTATGCAAATGGGGCAAATCTTCTGCACAACCTTTTACAGTTGGTCCCCAAAGGGGGAAGTGCCCTTGCCCTCTTCTTTTTCCCTATACTAAATCCCTCCAAATGTTTCGCAATTACTCAAACCCACCTATTTGCGATACACTACATACGTTTCCCCCCCCGAGCCCGTCACGCACCCAAATACTGTAAATACTGAATTACAGAAAATATTACCTGGTAGGACTAACAAACTTACACTAAACATTGCAAAACCCTACTTCATTCAGTTGGTAACAGACTACGATGTCCCTCTTAAAAATGAAACGGATCCCTTCACAAAGCTAACAGGGGGAAATTTTAGGAATCCCCTTTGAAATAGACTAAAATTTTCATACAATACAACAAATTTCTAAAAAAATTTCCAATACTGTAGGCATACTACAAAGATACGGTACAAAGCTCCACAGTAGCCCTCCTGGCCCTTATCACCCCTTTATTTACCCCAAATTTCACCTATGGAATTTGTGCATGGGGCTTCAACAACAAGTAACCATCTCAGACCACTAATTACCCAAACAAAAAGGCTGCAGTTAGAATGTTTAACAAATTCTCACTACAGGCAGCACACCCACCAATATTCAATAACAAAACCTACTCACCATAAAAAACATCCATACTTATTACTGCACCTATTACATACATAAAACACTTAACTCTGATATTAACCCTCCCCTCAAACATCTCCTTCCAACCTCAACAGAACACATGACCATAACACAAGCACAGATCACTCTTGATGTCCTCGTGTCCATCTCACACTATGCAAAAACTCAATGCACATAAAAGGCCCTAAAATCTGGAATTCATTACCTGTAATATAAAAGAAACACTACCGTTTATAATTTAAGTCTCTTCTAAAAAGATCACTTACTACACCAAAACCAAATAAATACTGAATAACTGAACCTTATAAATTGTATATCTTAAATGTTTTCAAATTATATCACATAAATGTTAAACTAAACCCAATCAAACTTTATTATTTTTTAATACACTACCTAACAGAATACTCCATTCTACTGAATGTATAACAATGCATGCAACCATATGACCTGCCCTTTGTAATACTCATTTGTCTTTATAGTAATCTTTTTTACATTAATGTTTATCACTGATTTCATAAATTGTTAGTTAATCTTAAGTTAATTTTAAGCCAGCCCGTAATGCTATGCATAGTATAAGTGGTTTTGGGCATGCTGCTCTTATCTGAAATTTTTTTGTACCTTTGTATGTGTGCTCAAATTGTTAATAATAACATAAATAAATAAATAAATAAATAAAGCTTTCCATCTTACCCCACATAGTAAAAATCTCTTTAATTTCTGAAGAAGGCCCCTTTCTTCCATCTCTCTTCCTCCTCTGCAGCAAGATTCTGAGCTGCGATGTGTTGCTCTTCCTGCTGAAGCTCTTGCAGCTCCTCAGGGGTGAGCTCTTCATTGTGGTCTTCCACCAATTCTTCCACTCCTCCAAACTCACATCCAACCCCATGGAACTCCCCAGTGCCACAATTGACTTTACAACAGACAAAAGGCTCATTAGGGTCAGTCCCAAATCCTTCAAAATCCCTCTTGTCGACAAAATCTGGCCACAATTTTCTCCAGGCAGAGTTCAAAGTCCTGGTAGTCACTCCCTCCCAAGCCATACCTGTAAGGGTTATGCAGTGGAGGATGCTGAAGGGTTCTCTCCAAAATTCCTTAGGGTCAATGAGTGTCTGTGGTCACAGGAAAGGGCACCTGTGAGACATTGCTTTTCTGTAGAGTTTTTTAAAGTTTGCAATAACCTGCTGGTCCATGGGTTGGAGGAGAGGAGTGGTATTCGGGGAAGAACTTTAAACTGTGATGAACCCAAACTCCTCAAAAAATTAGGTCATCCAATTTGGAGGATGAGCAGGGGGCATTGCCCAAATTACTAGCAGGCACTTGAGATCCAATTTTTTTCCAGGAGATACTCCTTCACACTAGGCCAAACACTTCATTGAACCACTCGACGAAAATTTTCCCTCGTGACCCATGCCTTACTATTAGATTTCCAAAACACACACAATTTACTCTTCATAACATTGTTTTTCCTGAACACTCTGGGATTTTCAGATGGTACACTAGTAATGGCTTCACTTGGAAACCCCCACTAGCATTAGCACAGAACATTAGCGTCAGCCTGTCTTTCATAGGCTTGTGTCCTGGTATTGCCTTTTCCTCTTGTGTAATGAAGGTCCCTTTGGCATTTTCTTCCAAAAGAGGCTGTTTCGTCACAATTAAACACTTGTTTTAGTTTCAGTCCTTCAGCCTCTATGTACTCCTGGAATTCATGGGCATATTTTTTAGCCGCCTTGTGGTCCGAACTGGCAGCCTCACCATGCCTTACCACACTGTGTATGCCAGTACGCTTCTTAAATCTCTCAAACCAGCCTTTGCTGGCCTTAAATTCACTCACTTCACCACTATTTGCAGGCAATTTCTTTTCCAAATCTTCATGCAAAAATGCCTAGCCTTTCACAAATAATCGAAGTCATAAAATTATCCTCCCGCTAATTGTTTCTCATTTTCCCACACCCCAAAAATAACTTCTCAACCCTCTCCAGTATGGTGATCTCATTTGTGTCAGCATAGTTACTCCCTTTGCAACAACAGCATCCTTTATTTCCTTTTTTCTTGGCCACTACGGAACATAAGGTTGGTAGGGTTTCTTTTACATCCTGGACGGTTCGCCACACTTGTACCCCTTTCAAATTGTTCAATGATGGTTTTTCTTTAAAATTTAGTCGTATTTCTCACCTTCTTTACCAAGGCTTGGCACTAGGAGCTTTCTTTGGAGCCATGGTAGCTTATTTAGTACTTGCAAGCACTAAAATAAAAAGGAATATTATGAAATATTTCGCTGGAGCAGTGAGGGGACCTTCGCTCACTGGTAAACAATGCCAGACTGGCCGCCGCCCCGGCTCACGCCGCAGGTACGCGTCCCGGACGAACTACGACCGCGAGTCAACCTATGAAAAGCGAGTCCATGTTCATACGAAAATACCCCTATGAAATTTGGGGAATTTTACGAAATTTCCGGGAACTACGAAAAGCGGGGACCCCTGTATATATTTAGTACAATTTACGACGTTTTTCATGTATTTTATGATTATTCATGGTTCAATAAGTTAAGGAAGCAGTACTGTAATATATTTCCCTACAATATATTGGGGCACCAAACATTCACGGTTTTTCAACATTCGCGAAGCTCTTGATCCCCTAACCCTCGCGAATGTTGAGGGAGACCTGTATATTGTTGGATTATGTATTGGCAGATAAAAGACTGTTGAGTAGACTTCAGGATGTACATGTTTATAGAGGGGCCACAGATATATCAGATCACTTTCTAGTTGTAGCTACACTGAGAGTAAAAGGTAGATGGGATACAAGGAGAATAGAAGCATCAGGGAAAGAGAGGTGAAGGTTATAAACTAAAAGAGGAGGCAGTTTTGGGTAAGATATACAACAGCTATTGGAGGATAGATGGGCTAATGAGAGCATAGGAAATGGGGTTGAAGAGGTATGGGGTAGGTTTAAAAATGTAGTGTTAGAGTGTTCAGCAGAAGTTTGTGTTACAGGAAAGTTGGGTGCGGGGGGGAAGAGGAGCGATTTGGGGGAATGATGATGTAAAGAGAATAGAAGGGAAAAAAAGTTAGCATATGAGAAGTTTTTACAAAGTAGAAGTGATGCAAGGAGGGAAGAGTATATGGAGAAAAAGAGAGAGGTTAAGAGAGTGGTGAAGCAATGTAAAAAGGGGAGCAAATGAGAGAGGGGGTGAGATGTTATCAACAAATTTTGTTGAAAATAATTAAAAGTTTTGGAGTGAGATTAAAAGTTAAGGAAGCCTAGAGAACAAATGGATTTGTCAGTTAAAAATAGGAGAGGAGAGTTATTAAATGGAGAGTTAGAGGGATTGAGAAGATGGAGGGAATATTTTTGGGGGAATTGTTTTAAAAGTTGATAAGATAAGGAAGCTGTGATTTCGTGTATAGGGCAAGGGGGAATAACATCTTGTAGGAAATGAGGAAGAGCCAGTTGTGAGTGTGGGGGAAGTTCGTGAGGCAGTAGGTAAAATGAAAGGGGGTAAGGGAGCCGGGGTTGATGGATGAAGAAAAGAAATGTTAAAAGCAGGTGGGAATATAGTTTTGGAGGTTGGTGCAAAAATTAATAAATGTATGGAAGAGGGTAGGTACCTAGGGATTGGCAGAGAGCATGCATAGTTCCTTTTTATAAAGGCAAAGGGACAAAAGAGAGTGCAAAAATATAGGGGGGGAAGTCTGTTGAGTATACCTGGTAAAGTGTAGGTGAAAAGATAATATTGAAAGAATTAAAGTAAGACGGAGAATAGGATAGCAGATGAACAAGGAGGCTTTAGGAAAGGTAGGGGGTGTGTGGACCAGGTTTTTTACAGTGAAACCTATAAGTGAACAGAAATTTAGATAAGGCTAAAGAGGTCTTTGTGGCATTTATGGTTTTTGGAAAAGGCTTATGATAGGTGGATAGGGGGGCAATGTGGCAGATGTTGCAGGTGTATGGGTAGGAGGTAGGTTACTGAAATCAGTGAAGAGTTTTTACGAGGATAGTGAGGCTCAAATTAGAGTAGTAGGAAAGAGGGAAATTATTTTCCAGTAAAAGTAGGCCTTAGAAAAGGGAAAGTGTGATGTCCACCGGTGGTTTTTTAAAATATATTTATAGATGGAGTTGTAAGAGAAGTAAATGCGAGGGTCTTGGCAAAGGCATGGAGTTAAAAGATAAAGAATCACACATAAAGTGGGAGTTGTCACAGTTGCTCTTTGCTAAAGACACTGTGCTTTTGGGGAGATTCTGAAGAGAATTTTGCAGAGTTTGGTGGATGATTTGGTAGGGTGTGCAAAAGAAGAAAATTAAAAGTGAATACAGGAAAGAGTAAGGTTATGAGGATAACAAAAAGATTAGGTGATGAAAAATTGGATATCAGATTGGGGAGAGAGTATGGAGGAGGTGAATGTATTCAGATATTTGGTCAGCGGATGGGTCTATGAAAAAAGAGGTGAATCATAGAATTGATGAGGGGAAAAGGGTGAGTGGTGCACTTAGGAGTCTGTGGAGACAAAGAACTTTGTCCTTGAGGCAAAGAGGGGAATGTATGGGAGTATAGTTTTACCAACGCTTTTATAGGGATGTGAAGCATGGGTGATGATTGTTGCAGCGAGGAGAAAGGCGGGAGGCAGTGGAGATGTCATGTCTGAGGGCAATGTTGTGGTGTGAATAAATGCAGAGAATTCGTAGTTTGGAAGTTAGGAGGAGGTGCGGGATTACCAAAACTGTTGTCCCAGAGGGCTGAGGAAGGGTTGTTGGGGTGGTTCGGACATGTAGAGAGAATGGAGCGAAACAGAGTGACTTTAGAGTGTATCAGTCTGTAGTGGAAGGAAGGCGGGGTAGGGTCGGCCTAGGAAAGGTTGGAGGGAGGGGTAAAAGGAGGTTTTGTGTGCGAGGGGCTTGGACTTCCAGCAGGCATGCGTGAGCGTGTTGATAGGAGTGAATGGAACAAATTGTTTTAATACTTGACGTGCTGTTGGAATGTGAGCAAAGTAACATTTAAGAAGGGTTTCAGGGAAACCGGCGGGCCCGGGACTTGAGTCCTGGAGATGGGAAGTACAGTGCTTGCACTCTGAAGGAGGGGTGTTAATGTTGCAGTTTAAAAAACTTTTAGTGTAAAGCACCCTTCTGGCAAACAGTGATGGAGTGAATGATGGTGGAAAGTTTTTCTTTTTCGGGCCACCCTGCCTTGGGGGGAATCGGCCAGTGTGATAAAAAAAAAAAACATAGATGAGGGAATAAAAGCGAAATAAGCAAATTTACTGATGACACCAAAATAGGCCATTCAATTCACTCTAATGAGGACCATAGAGCACTCCAGGATGATTTGAATAGACTGATGCAATGGTCGGAGAAATGGCAGATGCATTTTTAATATAGACAAATGCAAAGTTCTAAATTTTGGAAAAATTAAATAACTATGCCAATACAAACTAAATAATGTAATCTTAATACTACTGATTGCAAAAAGGATTTAGGAATTCTGGTAAGCAGCAATGTGAAACCATGGCAACAGTGCATTAGTGTTCGCAATAAAGAATCAGAATCCTTGGCTTCATATCTAGAAGTATAAATAATAGAAGTCCTCAGGTTGTTCTGAACTCTATAGTATATGCTTGGTTAGGCCTCATTTGGATTATGCTGTGCAGTTCTGGTCACTGTATACAGAATGGATAAAAATGCATGGAAAACGTGCAGAGGAGGATACAAAGATGATCCCATGTATCAGGAATCTTCCCTATGAGGATAGACAGAGGGCCCTGAATCTGCACTCTCTCGAAAGGTGTAGAATTAGGGGGATATATCGGGGTGTATAAATGAAAAACATAAATAAATAAAGGGATTTAAATAGCGTGTTGAAAATTTTTTCCCGCCAAGACAGGACTCGCAGCAAGGGTTTTCAAGTTGGAAAAAATTCAAATTCAGGAAGGATATAGGAAAGAACTTGTTTGGTAAAAGAGTTGTGGATGAGTGGAACAAACTGCCGAGTACAGTTATAGGCTAAAACATTGTGTTGTTTTAAAATTAGGTTAGATAAGTACATGAGTCCTAGGTAGTAGGTCGGTAGACAGCATCTGCCCGGGGAGGTACTACCGTCCTGCCAAGTGAGTGTAAAACGGAAACCTGTAATTGTTTTACATGAGGGAAAGGATTGCTGGTGTCTTTTTTCTGTCTCATAAACATGCAAGATCTCAGGTACATCTTGCTACTTCTACTTACACTTAGGTCAAACTACACATCATGTACAAGCATGCATATACACACCCTTTTGGGTTTTCTTCTTTTTCTTTCTAGTTCTTGTTCTTGTTTTTTTTCCTCTTTACTCCATGGGGAAGTGGAACAGAATTCTTCCTTCGTAAGCCATGCGTGTTGTAAGAGGCGACTAAAATGCCAGGAGCAAGGGGCGTAACTACTTCTCCTGCATAAATTACTAAATTTTAAAAGAGAAACTTCGTTTTTCTTTTTGGCCACCCTGCCTTGTGGGATGCAGCCGGTTTGTTTAAAAAAAAAAAAAATTACAACCGAGGGGGTGTGGGTGGGTGTGAGTTGGACCTGACTAGCTTGTGCTACTAGGCCCTGATGTGGGCCCCTTCCTTAAATGGAAGTGACCTGATTAGGTGGGTCATTGGGCTAATCCAGGGGGGGAGGACATGGACCGGCTTTGCATGGGTTAGTAGCCTGCTGCAGTGTTTCCTTCTTTTATGTCTCTGTCTATATCTCTGTCTCTCAAAAGGTAAAACATAAGTACAGTTATTATACATATTGTAAATTATCTAGGATAACCCAAAAATTCCAGGCAAAGTGCTATGCAGTGCTTGTAGATATAAGGCATAATAAGCATGACGCAAGTAATGTGCATTTTTCACTTGCTCAGGAAACCAACCAGCTTGTAAACCAACAGGTTTACGAGCTGCTCCCCCGAGACAGAGAGACAAGCAGAGAGAAAGACACAAACACAGGCAAGCAGGCAGGCAGGCAGGAGGCAGGCAGGCAGGCAGGCAGGCAGGCAGGCAGACAGACAGAACAGAAGACAGACAGACAACAAGACAGACAGACAGACAGACAGACATGTTTTGTGGGAACATTGAAAACAAATAAAGCCAGGGGTTCCTGCAGCTAGACACGATCATCAAAATCAAGGGCAAATTTTGTTTTTGCAAGTAGCATATTGAGATTATGTATTAACAAACATGAGTTGCAGTGCAAAAAGAGCCTCTATCATGCCTAGGCATTATGGGGAGACCTGGGAATTTAATCAAGTGTCAAACCACTGCTTATCCTGTCAGCAGTATAGTGAACTTTGTCATAAACACCATGCTTCAAGTGTTTCATGTGTACTCCAGCATATTACTCAGTATTAAGGTTTTTACAACATTTAACCCTTTGATTATTTTCAGCCATATACAGTGGAAACCCCCGAAATAAACGATATTTTTTCATTTCAGACGTCTGTTCGGGTGCCGTTTTCCGACCGAATTTGTTCCCATAAGGAATATTGTGAATAGATTAGTCCATTTCAGACCCCCAAAAATTCATGTAAAAAAAGCACTTACAAAAATACAAATTACATAACTGGTCCCAGTTGGGAGCTGATCGTTAGTCGAGGGTCCCCTGCATATACGTCTTACGAGCCAGTGTTTCAGACGTAATAGTATACTCAATGATTCTAGCGCTTCCCAAAACAAGCAGGAGAAAGCTGGTAGGCCACATGTGAGAGAAATGGGTCGTGTGCACGTTAAAAAAAAATCCTGCAGCCCGCACTGCATAATGAAAAAAAAAAAAGCTCTGACCATGTTTTTGATTAAAACGCCGACTTTGATGTGTATTTCGTATAGTATTTAGGTTGTATTCTCGTTTTCTTGGTCTCATTTGATAGAATGGAAAACATATACTTAACACTAAGAATTATACATAGTTGAAAAATAGAATAGTAATTATATCATAGTTGTACAGGAGATTATTAAATTTTAAGTGAATCTAGTTTATGTAAGACAAAAATATACAGTGGACCCCTTTTATTGGCCAGTTTGGTTACGGCAGGATTTTTGGCGCCCGGTTAACAGCCATTCACTTTGTTTTTTGGCCGTTTTGGATGCGTCCATCCACTGGCTGGGGGAGCTAGCGCTTCAGTTTGGCTTTTTCTAAACGGTGGCTGAGGAAGCTTCTGCTCATACATCCAAACATTTTGCTTGTTTACCATTGTCTTTAGTGATTTTTCTTGCAGTGCAACGTGAAAAAAGTAAAGATGGCTCGAAAGAAAGTTCCCAGTAAAGTCCTGTGGTAAAGAAAGTGAGAAACACCATGGATTTAAGCATGAAGGGGATAGAATAGCTTGAGAATGGTTATGAAGGTGGTGGAACTTGCCAGGATGTACAGCAAGAATAAATCAACAATTACATCCATCCTGGCAAAGAAAGAACAAATCAAAGACACTAATGTTGCAAAAGGAGTAACTTTTCTAACAAACAAAGGCCACCAATAAATGGAAGAGATGGAAAAGTTAATTATTTGTGGATTAGAAAAAAGAAATTTGTGGGAGACAGTGTTGTGGAGTTGAATCATTTGTGAGAAGGCAAAGCAATTAAATGAGGATTTGCAAAGAAAATGCCTGGAATAAGTGCTGCAGTTTGTGAATTTAGGGCCAGCAAAGGATGGTGTTTATGGATTTAAGATGTGTAGTGGCATACACATGTTGTAAGGTATGGTGAGGCTGCAAGTCTGACAAATGTGCAGCCGAAAAGTATGTTTCCCACTTCAGGGAAATCTTAAAGAGACCCCCAGAAACAGAGCACTCTGGACAGTTTTCTTTGTGAGACAGGGGTCCAGTGACTCTCAAGGTGGGCCTAGTGGCAATAAAAGACAGAGAAGTCTTTGCTACCTAAAGTCTTTATGGAAGAGGATTCCCCTTCCAAACACTAACTCCTCCCTCTTTCCTCCTCCCTATCTTCCAGAAGCCAGCATTAGCCTTCAATAAAGGTATGTAATACTTACATAATTGTTAAAAAAATTATTTTTTTTTGTGAATATTTTTGTTTGAATGGATTTTAAATTTTATTTCCATTAATTCTTGTGGGAAATATTAATTCGGTTATCGGCTGACCTTCTGGAATGGATTACGGCTGATAACCGGGGGGCCCACTGTATTCATATATTCAAAAATGCTTTTTGTGAAAACAATGGCTCAATTATAATTCCTGTCGACAATGGATAAAAGGTTCAAAAGTAGTTGTTGAAATTATGAAAATGGGAATACATATTGAGTACAGTGGTCCCTCAATAATCGTCCATAATCCGTTCCTGGAAGTGGGACTATTATCGAAGTGGACGTTTTATGAATCAATTTCCCCATAAGAAATAATATAAATTCAGTTAATCCGTTTCCTGACACCCAGAAGAAATAAAACAAAATTTTTTTTAATTTTACATGAAATATAGATGTAGTACATAAAAAAATACAGTGGCACATGATAAAATTAAACATTAACAGAAAAAACCTTCAGAATAACAATTCTTCTTTGTGTATGGAAGACTGGAGAAGGAGACGATTGGATAAATTTACTGTTTGGAAAAGGGGAAATCCCCTTCCATCAACACCTCGGGTACCAATTGCTTTTTCGGGGGGGTTACTTCTCTTCACAATTGAACACTTTTTTCAGGTTTCAGTCCTTCACTGTTTATGTACTCATTGAATTCATGCACATATTTTTCAGCCGCCTTGTGGTCGAACGGGCAGCCTCAACCATGCTTTACCACACTGTGTATGCCAGTACGCTTCTTAAATCTCTCAAACCAGCCTTTGCTGGCCTTAAATTCACTCACATCACCACTAGTTGCAGGCAGTTCTTTCCCAAAATCGTCATGCAACTGCCTAGCCTTTCACAAATAAGCGACGTCATAAGACTATCTCCTGCTAATTGTTTCTCATTTATCCACACCAATAATAACTTCTCAACATCTTCGAGTACTGGCGATCTTCATTTTTGTCAGCATATTTACCCCTTTGCAACAACAGTTTTCCTTGATTTCCTTTTTCTTGGCTATGATGGAAGATATGGTTGTACGGGATTTGTTATACATCCTGGCCAGTTCGCCCCACATGTACGCCACTATCATATGTTCAATGATGTTTTTTTTAAAATTCAATCATATTTCTCACCTTCTTTACCAAAGGCTTGGCACTAGGGGCTTTCCTTTGGAGCCATGGTAGCTATTAGGGATTTAAATAACTTGCAAGCACTAAAATAAATGGAATATTATTTAAAAAAATTTTGCTGGACACGCGAGGGGACCGTCACTCACTGGTAAACAATGGCACACTGGCTGGGAAGGAAAGGCCGAGGTTTTCTCAAGCGTGAGTATGCATCCGGGAACGAAGGACTATTAGCGAGTTACCGACCATTTGCGAGCCAATATTTTGATGAAAAAACAGGACTATTTCCGAAATGGACGACTTTCAGGCCGGACGATTATTGAGGGAAACCCCTGTAAAGTAAGTTCTGAGTATTTGCATTTAGTCTAGGGTGATTAAGTGCCTTTTAAGAAGAGTCTTTAAAATTTATTTTCAGACTGGTTACTTTAATATCTTCTGGTAATGAAATTCCATATTTTTGGGGGCCCTTATGTGCATAGAGTTTTTACACAGTGTGATATGGACACGAGATACATCAAAAAGAGATCTGTGTCTTGGGGATGGTCATGTTCCTCTTAAGGTTGGTGGAGAATTTGAGTGGGGGTTTATATTTGCGTGTATTGTTCTGTGTAAAGTAGTAGGCACATAAATAAGTATGGATGTTCTTAATGGTGAGCAGATTTAGACTTTTGAAAATTGGTGGAGTATGCTTGCGGGAGTGGGAATTTGTTATTATTCTTACTGCTGCCTTTTGCTGGGTTATTAGAGGTCTTAGGTGATTTAATGTTGTTGATCCCCATGCACAAATTCCATATGTGAGATAAGGGTATATGATGAATGGTACAGTGCCAGGAGAGCTGATTGTGGAACGTAGTACCTTATTTTTTGATAGTGGGCCTACAGTCTTAAGATTTTCTTGGTGATATGTTGTATGTGCCTCCGGGAAATTAAGGCTACTGTCAAGGGGATTTCCTAGGAATTTTCCCTCTGCAAGTCTTGTGACTGATGATCCGTTTAGTGTTATGTTAATGGGAAAATTTGCAGCTTGTTTCCAAACTGAATGAAAAAAGGTTTTTTTATCT
>NW_026471368.1:0-10280 GCF_026875155.1 Cherax quadricarinatus | reverse complement strand
ATTTATTTAAAAAATTATTCTAATTAAACAAAATGTTTATTAAGATGATTTATAAGTATTTTTTTTTGTTTAATACAAGTCTCTCAAGTTATTCACTTCTTCACATATTAACTTCTTTTTCAAAATTTTTCATCAAAATATTTAAAATTATATGATAAAGAATTTTCTTAATTTTCTTACACTATTTATATAGTATTTATTAATTTAAACAATGGTGTGAAGAGTATTTATATATTAATATTATATAATATATATATATATAAATATTTAAATATATATATATAATAATTATATATATATATATATAATATATATATATATATATATAATATATATATATATTTTGTATATATATATATATATGTTGTGTGTGTGTGTGTGTGTGTGTGTGTGTGTGTGTGTTGTGTGTGTTTTGTAGTGATGTGTATGTGTAGATGAAAGTGAAAAGTAAACATCAGAAGAAAACTTATAAGAACTACATTATAATTCACAATGAAGAAGAGCACAGTTCCGTGGTACACAGCTGTCAGCCTGGCTGTCTCTGCAGTCACCTAGCTGATCTCTGCTGTCCAGCCTGGCTGTATCTGCTGTCAGCCTTAATCAGAGCCGTCATCCTGGCTGACTCTGTCAGCCTAACTGACTCTGCTGTCAACAGATTAGTCACTATAAAGTAAAGAAGCCACAAGAAGGTGAAAACGGGAAATTTAGAATGTATTAAATTGAAATTTGTGAGGCAGTTAAATAAAGTACTGGAGATAGTCATTGATTTTGATCATAATCCTTTATAGAAGAAGAAGAGGTAAATAAATGTAAAAGAATGTAATAATAGCAAGAAAGGCGTAAAGCTTTACCCCCCAACAAACTGTCTTAGACAATGTTGTGTGATGTCACCTGCGTCTTAAAACGTGTGATGTCACCTTTGATCTAAAGACGTGTGAGGTCACACGTGGGTCTTAAAGAACCGAGTATGTCCACCTGTGGTCCTTAAAGATGTGTGGATGTCACCTGTGGTTTTAAAGACGTGTGATGTCCACCTTGGTCCTTAAAGATGTGTGATGTCAACCATTTGATCTTAAAGACGTGTGATGTCACCTGTGGTCTTTAAAGACGTGTGTGTCACCTGTGGTCTTAAAGATGTGTGATGTCACCTTTGATCTTAAAGACTGTGATGTCACCTGTGTTCTTAAAGATGTGATGATGTCACCTGTGTTCTTAAAGACGTGTGATGCCACTAAATCATTTGGTCCCAAACACAATATATACAAAGTAAGCCATCACGACACCAGAGTCACAGCTTTATTAACATACTTTAGTTAAAAACTCTGTACACACATACAAAACCTATCATTGAGACATTGGTTAGTGAATTGTAAGAATGAGGGAAGTGAGACAGTGTTAGACATGTAACATTGAGGGAAGTGAGACAGGTTAGAACATGTAAGAATGTGGAAAGCCTGAGACATCGTTATATGTAATAATGAGGGAATAAGACAGTGTAGACATGTAAGAATGAGGGAAGTGAGACAGTGTTAGACATGTAGGAATGTGGGAAGTGAGACAGTGTTTAGACACGTAAGAATGTGGGAAGCGAGACCGTTGTTAGAACATGTAAGAATGTGGAAGTGAGACAAGGTTAGACATGTAAGAATTGTGGGAAGTGAAGACAGTGTTAGAATCATGTAAGAATGTGGAAGTGAGACAGTGTTAGAATGTAAGATGCGGGAAGTGAGACAATGTTAGACAGTAAGAAATGTGGAATGTGGGAAGTGAGACAGTGTTTAGACATGTAAGGAATGTGGGAGTGAGACAGTGTCAGACCATGTAAGAATGTGAGGAAGTGAGACAGTGTTTAGACATGTAAGAATGTGGGAACCTGAGACATTGTTAGTGATGTAAGAATGTGGGAATGAGACAGTGTTAGACATGTAAAGAATGTGGGAAGTGGAGACAGTGTTAGACATGTAAGAATGTGGGAAGTGAGAACAGTGCTAGACATGTAAAGAATGTGGGGAAGTGAGACCAGTGTTATACATGTAAGAATGTGGGAATGAGACAGTGTTAACCATGTAAGAATTGGGAGCCTGAGACATTGTTAGTGCTGTAAGAATGTGGGAAGTGAGACAGTTGTTAGACATGTAAAGAATGTGGAAGTGAGACAGTGTTAATTAAGAAATGTGGAAGTGAGAAGTGGTTAGACATGTAAGAATGTGGAAGTGAGACAGTGTTTAGACATGTAAGAATGTGGGGAAGTCTGAGATATTGTTAGTGCTGTAAGAATGATGGGAAGTGAGACATTGTTATTGATGTAAGAATGTGGCGGAAGTGAGACATTGTTAATGATTAAGAATGTGCGAAGTGGACATTATTAGTGATGTAAGAATGAGGTAAGTGATACATTGTTTAATGAGTAAGAATGTGGGAATGAGACATTAATTAAGTGAAGTAAGAATGTGAAGCGAGACAGTGTTAGTAATGTAAGAAATATGGGAAGTGAGACAATGTCAGTGTGTAAGAATGTCGGAAAGTCTGAGACCTAGTTAGAGGATGTAAGAATGTGGGAAGTCTGAGACATTGTTAGTGACGACAGGATGTGGGAAGTCTGAGACATTGTTAGTGATGTAAGGATATGGGAAGTGAGACATTGTTAATGATGTAAGAATGTGCGAAGTGAGACATTGTTAGTGATGTAAGAATGTAGGAAGTGAGACATTGTTAGCGATGTAAGAATGAGGAAAGTGAGACACTGAGTAGTTGATGTAAAATGTGGGAAATGAGGCATTGTTAGCGATGTAAGAATGTGGGAAGTGAGACAGTGTTAGACATGTAAGAATGTGGGAAGTGAGGCAGTGTTAGACATGTAAGAATGTGGGAAGTGAGACAGTGTTAGACATGTAAGAATGTGGGAAGTGAGACAGTGTTAGACATGTAAGAATGGGGAAGTGAACAGTGTTAGACATGTAAGGAATGTGGGACAGTGAGACGAGGTTAGACAGTAAAATGTTGGGAAGCGAGACAGTGTAGACACGTAAGAAGTGGGAAGTGAGACAGTGCTAGACATGTAAGAATGTGGGAAGTTGAGACAGTGTTAGACATGTAAGAATGTGGTAAGTGAGACAGTGTTAGACATGTAAGAATGTGGGAAGTGAGACAGTGTTAGACATGTAAGAATGTGGGAAGTGAGACAGTGTTAGACATGTAAGAAATGTGGGAAGTGAGGGCAGTGTAGAACATGTAACAATGTGGAAGCCTTGAGGACTTGTTAGTGATGTAACATGTGGGAAGAGAGACCATTGTTAGTTGATGTAAGAATGGGGAAGTCTGAGACATTGTTAGTGATGTAAGAATGTGGGAAAGACATGTGTTAGACATGTAAGAAATGTGGGAAGTGAACAGTGTAATGACATGTAAGAATGTGGGAAGTAGATAGTGTTAGACATGTAAGAATGTGGGAAGGGAGACAGTGTTAGACATGTAAGAATGTGGGAAGTCTGAGACTTTGTTAGTGATGTAAGAATGTGGGACGTGAGACATTGTTAATGATGTAAAAATGTGGGAAATGAGACATTGTTAATGATGTAAGAATGTGGAAGTGAGACATTGTTTAAATGATGTAAGAATGTGCGAAGTGAGACATTGTTAATGATGTAAGAATGTGCGAAGTGAGACATTGTTAGTGATGTAAGAATGAGGGAAGTGATACATTGTTAATGATGTAAGAATGTGGGAAGTGAGACATTGTTAGTGAAGTAAGATTGTGGAAGCGAGACTGTGTTAGTAATGTAAGAATATATGTATGGGAAGTGAGACATTGTCAGTGTGTAAAGAATGTCGGAAGTCTGAGACATTGTTAATGATGTAAGAATATGGGAAGTCTGAGACATTGTTAGTGACGAACAGGATGTGTGAAGTCTTGAGACAATGTAATGTGATGTAAGGATATGGAAGTGGAGACATAGTTAATGAGTAAGAATGGTGCGAAGTGAGACATTGTTATAGTGATTTAAGCATATAGGAGGGAGACAATTGTCAGTGATGTAAGATTGGGAAGTGAGACATTGTTATTGATGTAAGAATGAGAAAGTGAGACATTGCTTAGTGATAAGAATGTGGGAAATGAGGCATTGATAGCGAGTAAGAATGTGGAAGTTGAAACATTGTTTTGACGTAAGAATAGTGGGAAGCGAGAGCCATAGTGATGTAAGAATGGGGAAGTGAGACATTGTTAGTGATGTAAGAATGTTGGGAAATCTGAGACATTGTTAGTGATGTAAGAATGTGGGAAGTCTCAGACTGTTAGTGATGTAAGAATGTGGGAAGTGAGACATTGCTAGTGACGTAAGAATGATGGAAGTGAGACATTGTTAGTGATGTAAGAATTTGGGAAGTCTCAGAACATTGTTAGTGATGTAAGAATGTGGGAAGTCTCAGACATTGTTAGTGATGTAAGAATGTGGGATGTGAGACATTGCTAGTGACGTAAGAATGATGGAAGTGAGACATTTTATGATGTAAGATGTTAGAAGTGAGACATTGTTAGTGATGTAAGAAATGTTGGGAAGTCGAGACATTTAGTTACGTAAGAATGTGGAAGTGAGACATTTGTTAGTGATGTAAGAATGTGGGATGTCTGAGACTTGTTAGTGATTAAGAAGTGGGAATTTCTTATACATTGTTAGTGAGTAAGAATGTGGGGAAGTCAAGACATTGTTAGTGAATGTAAAGAATGTGGGAAGTCTGAGGACATTGTTAGGAATGTAAGATGTGGGAAGTCTGATACATTGTTAGTGATGTAAGAATGTGGGAAGTCTGAGACATTGTTAGTGATGGTAAGAATGTAGGAAGTCTGAATACCATGTTAGTGATGTAAAGAATGTAGGGAAGTCTGAGACATTGTTGTAAGTAAGAATGTGGGAAGTCTGATACATTGTTTAGTGATGTAAGAATGTGGGAAGTCTGAGACAATGTTAGTGATGTAAGAATGTGGAAGTCCTGAGACCATTTGTTTTAGTGATGAAGAATGTGGAAGTCTGGACATTGTTAGATGAATGTTAGAATGCAGGAAAAGTCTGAGACATTGTTAATCACTTATCACATATTTAATCTTTTACTAAAAAGATGTCATTTAAATAATGTAATTACTATTCTATTTTCTTGAGAAAATTTAAATTGCGTAATCAAGAATTTTTTTTCTCTTGTGTGTGGTGTGTGTGCTTGGATGTGTGGTGTGTGTGTGTGTGTGTGTGTGTGTGTGTGTGTGTGTGTGTGTGTGTTGTGGGTGTGTTCTGCTGTCTGTATGTGTGTGTGGTGTGTGTGTGTGTGTGTGACGTGTGTGTGTGTGGTGTTGTGTGTGTGTGCTGTGTCTGTATGTGTATGTGGTTGTGTGTGTGTGTGTGTGTGGAATAAGAATCGATGAAGAAGAAAACGAAGGAAATTATGGAATAGCGAATAGCTAAGAGCATAACAGATGGTTACTCATAGGTCCTTCACAAGCTTCCTAAATGGTTACTCAAAGGTCCCTCACAACTTTCCTAGATGTGCTACTCGTAGATAATGTATAAAGGTCCTTAGATCATCTTAGGGCCATAGGTTACTAGGTTCATAATGTTATATATAAGGTCCCATAGTATAATCTTAGGTCCATAGTGTCTATCTAAGGTCCATAGTGGTTTTTTTTAGCTCCATAATGATATCTAAGGTCACATAGTGTCATCTAGGTTCCATAGTATTAATCTTAGGTCCATAGTGTTATCTTTGAATCAATCTTAGGCCCCTAGTGTTTCATATCAATAGGTCCATAGTGTATCTTAGGTCCATAGTGGTTATCTTAGGTCCATAGTGTTATCTTACGTCCATGACGTATATCTAGGTCCACATGTCATCTTAGGTCCGTAATGTTATCAAAGGTCAATAGTGTCATCTTAGGTACCCAATGTTATTATCCTAAGTTTTATAGTGTTATCTTAAGTTCATAGTGTTATCCTAAGCCCATAGTGTTATCTTAGGTCCCATAGTGTTGGTCCTTAGGACCATAGTAATTATCTTAGTCCAAGTGTTAGTCCACAAAGGTTTTATCATAGTCAACATAGAGTCACCTTCTACTGTCTTCTAAGACATGTCCTTACAGAGACAGAATTTAAACAACTTCGCCAAGTGAAATTTAAAGAACATTGAAAAAATTACGATGATTTTAAACCTGAACTTGGAAAGTTTTGGTAAGATTTACCCGATATCTTATATGCAAACCAGACACAGAAAGAAGAAACAAGAAATTCATTAACTATCCATCAAAACTGGCGAGACACCTCCTTAAAGTAAGTAAAATGAAAGACTGTAGCCAGACTGTGAGGACGATCTCCGGTGTTCTCACTCTCACCAGGTCAAGACTTCACTCTCACCAGCTCCACATTCACTCTCACCAGCTCCACACTTCACTCTCACCAGCTCACACTTTTCACTCTCACCCAGCTCCACACCTTCACTTCTCTTCATTTCCTTTTGCGTTTTTTTTTTAAGCTATGAATTACTTTTTGTTTCTGTTATTAATCTGAAAGTCACCGAGATCATCCTACTT
Organism: Cherax quadricarinatus; assembly: GCF_026875155.1. NCBI lineage: Eukaryota > Metazoa > Arthropoda > Malacostraca > Decapoda > Parastacidae > Cherax > Cherax quadricarinatus. The sequence goes on along the minus strand of NW_026471368.1, from coordinate 3,709 downwards.
CCTGCTGAAAAAAAAAAAAAAAAAAAAAAAAAAAAAAAACAAAAAATAATCGGGGTTTATAAAAAAGATTTTTGGGGGGGGGGGGGTTAATCTTGTTTGGGGTTATCTAGCTAATGATTTTATTGACGATAACAACTTTTGAATAAAGGGATTGTTTTTAAATTGTTTTTTTAATAATGTACACAGTGCCCAATTATACATTCCCCAGAGGAAATTGGGTCTAAAATAACGACCCCAAATGGGTTAAACGGGGAGGTTAAAGCATCTATTGGGGGAAAAAGGGGGGAAATTTTATGGGGCGCATCAGAAAGGAGAGGTTAACCCTTTTACGCCAATATTTTTTAGCTTAAAAGAAAAAAAAAAGGGTTTAAAAAGGCTAAACGTGACTATAAAATTAGAGTCGTAATGAATCAAAGACTAATCCAAAGGGGTTTCTTTCAAGTGTATAGGACGAAGGTAAAGGAAAAAGTGGACCTCTGAAATCGGGGGAATGGCGCTGACGGAAAATGAACTGAAATGTTTTTCCTTATTTAAGATATTTTTTGTCAGTTTTTAAAAAGGAAGATGTAAAAAAAATTCCGTAATAAAAAAATTTTTTGTTTGTAAATTTCCCAATTAACTAATATTACTTCCGAGGACAGGGTTATTAAGCGGATAGACAAACTGAAACAAATAAGTCCCCGGGGAAACCCATTTTTTGTTTTTAAAGGGGTATTTAAAAGGAATGAAAGAGGGAGCTTAGTCAGCCTTAACGAGTGTATTCAAAAACGTCCTTCCTTTTCCCCAGTGTTTGCCAATATGGGAAGAGGGCAATGTGGCCCCTAATTAAATCGGGGGGATAAGCCCACTCCTTCAAATACCGCCCCAATAAGCCTGACATCTATAGGGGGCAAGTTTTAGAACAATTATAGCTGACATTACAGAAGTCATTGAAGAGCATTACTTGATAAATGAACCCACAGGGGATTCACGAAGGTCGTTCCTGCTGAAAAACTTACTGACTTCTTCAATAGAACTTTTGAGGCAGTTGACAGTGAAAAGGGAAATGATATTGTTTTTTTGGATTTTAGTAAAGCCTTCGACAGAGAACCTACAGAGACTCTGAGAAAAGGGCACTCATGTATGGAGGTAAATTTCTGCAGGGATTGAGCATGGCTTAAAATAGAAAGCAAGATTACCTTTAATGGAGTAAAATTCTAATGGGGATTACACAGGGGCTTTCCAAAAGGATCATTTGGGCCCTCTCTTGCAAAATTTCATTAATGCCCTTTTGATAAAGGGGATTATTGTGACATGAGAAAGTTTCTATGAACAAAGATAGGGCGTAAATTCACTCTGAGGAGGTATCAATGAATCCAGGACGATTTGAACAAACTAATGCCCCTTGGTCTGAGAAATGGCAGATGAAGTTTAATGTGGAAAATGTAAGGTACTTGCCTTGGTAAGAAAATAACCCTCGAACTAAACGGGTAAGTAGAGCTTGGTCAACAAAATAAAAAAAGATTTTGGGAGTCAGGTAAGAGAAATCAAACCCAAAGGGGCAGCAGTGCCTCGGTGCGCAACAACCAACAGTTTTTGTTTTCTCAAGAAGTATAAGAAAGAATCAAAATTTATTTTACGCCTATACATCACTAGGGGGCCTCATTTAGATTCTTCATTTTTGGTCCCCTTACTACGGGATGGAATAAAAATCATTAGAGAACATACAGAGAAGAATGACTAAAATGATTTCTGTGAAGGAACCTCCCGTATGAAGAAACTTAAAGCCTTAAATCTCCACTTCCCGGAGAGGCTAGAATGAGGGGGGGAATATCATTGAAGTGTATAAATGGTTGGGGCATAAACAAGGGAGACATTAATAAAGTACTGAGGGTGTCGAACCGGGTAAAGAACCAGGAATAATGGATTTAAGTTGGATAAATTTAGATTTAGAAAGGACATAGGTAAGTACTGGTTTTCTAACAGATTTTGTAGTGCGTGGAACAGTCCTCCCAGTGGGGTGATAGAGGCTAGGACCCTTGGGTAGCTTTAAGAAGAGACGGGGACAAATATATGAGCGGGAGGGGCTGGGTTTGATTGGGGTGTTGGGGGGGTCGGGATTTGTTTCTTGATTAGTTTAGGTAGATGTCGTTTTGATAAGGACCCCCCCCCCTTTCGTATGGGCCAGTAGGCCTTCTGCAGTGTTCCTACATTCTTATGTTCTTATGTTCTTTTTTGTTCTTATGACGATCTCGACTTTTTACAGTTAGAAATTTTCCCCCTAACAGAATGTTTATCCTTGCAGGAATTACCACAATTTGAAATAAGATATCCGTCAAGCAATTTACATAGATAGGATGCTCATACATGACAGATGCAGCGTGGGCGACAGATGAGTGACGGCCTCAGCTCTCAAGACTGAAGTAATGGTAAGCCTGAATGAAGTTATAACCCAGCCTTAAAATTCTCTTATGCATTGTAGGACACTCAATGATATTTACAAACACTGAGCTGTTTACGGATTCAGTAAAATAATAACCGTTCAATTGTAAAAAAAATTAATGCATTAAAATGTTTACATGTGAGTATAAGTAAGTTTTTCAATGTGAATCAGTGTGGCATAATTTATAAGGTGTCATGTGTGAACCAGATTTTTTAAATTATGAATCAATACAACTTTTAAGAAAATTTTAACAACTGAAAAATAATCAAGTTAACAGTTATTCATAAATGGAAGTTAACTACTTTTAAATACTATGAACAGAATAATATTCAGCTACTATATATTTGTCCAGTTGAGTGGAACAGTCTACCTAGTTGGGTTATTGAGGCTAGGACTTTGGGTAGTTTCGGGAAATTTTGGTTGGATAAGTACATGAGTGGGGGGGTTTGGATTTGAGAGGGACTTGCACATCGGAGCTTGTTTCTTGGGTGGCATTGAAAATTGGGTTGGTCAAATGTTTGTTAGTGGGATGAATTGTAAAGGACCTGCCTAGTATGGGCCAACAGGCCTGCTGCAGTGTTCCTCCTTTCTTATGTTCTTATGTACTAGTTAAACATCACCTAAAAATTAACGTTAAGTATTATTTATAACATAAACATTAGGAAATGAAGAAAATACATTGTGTGACACAACATTCATGGTATTAATACTGTTAACATTTAAAACCATCTCAAACATTACAACACAACATTAATTTTACATTTTGCTTGATATTCACACATCACAGAACATTACAGTATAACACAGTATCTTAGACAGAGTCGTACTGTCCAGTGTGCACCAACCACCACCTTAATTCTTGTTTATTTTTCATCCCATAACGTTTTATAGTGTGTTGTGTGTGTGTGGTGTTGTGTGTGTGGTGTGTGTGTGTGTGTGTGTGTTGTGTGTGTGTTGTGTGTGTGTGTGTGTGTGTGTGTGTGTGTATGTGTGTGTGTGTGTGTGTGTGTGTGTGTGGTGTGTGTGTGTGTGTGTGTGTGTGTGTGTGTGTGTGTGTGTGTGTGTGTGTGTGTGTGTGTGTGTGTGTGTGTGTGTGTGTGTGTGTGTGTGTGTGTGTGTGTGTGTGTGTGTGTGTGTGTGTGTATGTGTGTGTGTGTGTGTGTGTGTGTGTGCTCATGTGCACAGTTTACGAGTGTAAGAATGAGGGAACACACAAGCTTCGTTTTTCGGAAAAGCCAAATGGTTAAAAACAAGTGTGTGTAAGTAAAAATTTACTTAGGCGTACAA
>NW_026471366.1:0-11271 GCF_026875155.1 Cherax quadricarinatus | reverse complement strand
TTGTGTAGTGATCCAGTAATGGACAGCAGGAGCGACCTGTTCTAAACCCATGTTGCCCTGGGTTGTGTAACTGATGGGTATCTAGGTGGGTGGCGATCTTTCTTCTTAGGACCCTTTCAAAGATTTTTATGATATGGGATGTTAGTGCTATCGGTCTGTAGTTCTTTGCTATTGCTTTACTGCCCCCTTTGTGGAGTGGGGCTATGTCTGTTGTTTTTAGTAACTGTGGGACGACCCCGTGTCCATGCTCCCTCTCCATAGGATGGTAAAAGCTCTTGATAGGGGCTTCTTGCAGTTCTTGATGAACTTGGAGTTCCATGAGTCTGGCCCTGGGGCAGAGTGCATGGGCATGTTAATTATCGCCTCTTTGAAGTCATTTGGTGTCAGGATAATATCAGATAGGCTTGTGTTAACCACATTCTGTGGCCCTCTCATAAAAAATTAATTTTGATCATCGACTCTCAGTCTGGTTAGCTGCTTGCTAAAAACTGAGTCATATTGGTACTTGAGTAGCTCACTCATTTCCTTGCTGTTATCTGTGTAGGACCCATCTTGTTTAAGTAGGGGCCCAATACTTGATGTTGTTCTCGACTTTGATTTGGCATAAGAAAAGAAATACTTTGGGTTTCTTGCGATTTCATATATGGCTTTTAGTTCTTCCTGCGATTCCTGACTCCTATAAGATTCCTTTAGCTTAAATTTGATGTTTGCTATTTCTCTGACCAGTGACTCCCTACACATTTCAGATATATTAGCCTCTTTTAGCCGCTCTGTTATTCTTTTCCGTCGCCTGTAAAGGGACTGAGTGTTTCTTTCTGTTTTACATCTACTCCTTGTTTTTCTTAAAGGAATAAGCCTTGAGCATACATCGAGTCCCACCGAATTAATCTGTTCTAGGCATAACTTGGGGTCTGTGTTGCTTAGTCTATCTTCCCAGCTTATATCATTTAGGACTTAATTTACTTGGTCCCACTTTATGTTCTTGTTATTGAAGTTGAATTTGGTGAAGGCTCCCTTGTGACTAAGCTCATTTTGTCGGTCTGGGGCTCCTCGCATACATGTCTGAACCTCGATTATGTTGTGATCTGAGTACGTTTATTGTTTTTGATGTGGTAACATTTCGTGTTAGATCATCGTTGTTAGTAAAGATGAGGTCTAGTGTATTCTCTAGTCTAGTAGGCTCTATTATTTGCTGGCTTATGTGAATTTTGTTGCAGAGATTCAAAGCTGTGTGTTGTTGATTTTTCTCACGAATGCCTCCGGTGTTATCACTGAAAACATATTATTTGCTATATTCCTCCATTTTAAGTGCCTCAGTTGAAATCCCCAGGAACCAGATTTTGGGGCGAGCTGGCATTTTTCCAGACAGTGGTCATTTTAACAGTGGTTCCTGGAATTGCTGGGACTTGCACCCGGGGAGGCTTGTAGACTACCAAATGACTAGTTTTGGTTCTCATCTTTTATGCTAAAACTTCCACTACATCATTTGAGGCATGTGTGGCGCAGCAGGTTTGGTTTTGAGGCGCAGCAGGTTTTGGGAATGTGAGGCGCTGAGGTGTTAGGGGTTCAGGCATCAGCAAGGTGTTAGTGGTGAGGCAACAGAATTGTTTAGGTGGTGAGGCAGCAGCGGTGTTGGTGGTGTGGCCAGCAGGTTTGGGGTTTGAGCAGCACAGTGCGGGGTTGTGAGGCAGCTGCATGTGCTAGTTGTTGGGCTGCAGCAGTGTTAGGTGGTTGGGGCCGCAGGTGTGGGTTGAGGCGCAGCAAGTGTTTTGGGATGTGAGGCAGGCGTTTGGTTTTAGGTGGTTGGGCAAGAGCGGTTTAGGTGGTGGGCAGCAGCGTTTTTGGGTTTGGGTGAGGCACAGCAGGTGTTGGGTTGTGGAGTAGCAGGTGTTAGTGGTTGGGCAGCAACAGGTGTTGGTTGGTAGGCAGCAGCGGGTGTAAGGTGGTGAGGCAGCAGATTTTTTTGGGTGGTGAGCATTTCAAGGTTTTGGGGTTTTGTGAGCAGCAGCGGTTTAGGGGGTTCGGCAGAAAGGTTTTGGGGTGGTGAGGAGCGGGTGTTAGGTGTTGGGCAGACAGATTTTATTTGGTGAGGCAGCAGGTGTTAGGTGTGAGGCAGCAGCGGTGTTAGGGGGTGAGGCAGCACAGGTTTAGGTGTGAGGCAGCAGCAGGTGTTAGGTGGTGAGGCAGCAGCAGTTTTTTTTAGGTGGTGAGGTACAGAGGTGTTTTGGGTTGTGGCAGCAGCAGGTGTTAGGTGGTGGGCAGAAAAGGGTTTTGGGGTGGTTGCAGCAGCAGGTGTTAGGTGTCGGGCGCAACAGGTGTTAGGTGGTGAGGCAGAGAGTTGTTAGTTGAGGAGCACAGGTTTGGGGGTGTGATGCAGTAGAGGTGTTAGATAGTGAGGCAGCAGAGTTGTTAGGTGGTGAGGCAGCAGCGGTTTTAGGTTGTGAGGCTAGCAGTGTTGTGGTTTTGAGGCCAGAGGTGTTTGGGTGTGGCACACAGATGTAGGTGGTGATGTCAGCAGAGGTTTTGGGGCAGTGATGACAGCAGGTGTTGGGTGTGATGCGCAGCAGGTTTTAATGGTGAGCACAGGCTCTTTAGGTGTTAGGCAGCAGCAGGTGTTAGGTGGTGAGGCGCAGCAGCTTGTTAGGTGTTAGGAGCAGAGTTTTAGGTGGTAAAGGTAGCGCAACAGGTGTTAGGTGGTGAGGCAGCGCAGCGCAGGTGTTGCAGTGACAGCGCAGCGGTGTTAGGGGGTGAGGCGCAGGCGGGTGTTGGTGGTGAGGCGTAGCAGGTGTTAGATAGTGAGGCAGCGCATTTTTTTTAGGTGGTGAGGCAGCAGCAGGTTTTAGTTGTGAGCAGTAGCAGTGTTGTGGGGGTGGGCAGAGCATTTGTTGGTGATGAGGCACCAGCAATGTTGTGGTGAACAGCAGCGGTGTTGGGCAGTGATGCAGCAGCAGGTGTTAGGTGGTGTGAGCCAGAGTTGTTAGAGGGTGAGGCGCAGCAATTTTAGGTTTTGAGGCACAGCGGGTGTTTAGGTGGTGAGGCGCAGCAGCATGTTTAGTGTTGAGGCACAGCAAGTGTTAGGTGGTGAGGTAGCAGCAAAGGTGTTAGGGGTTTGAGGGCATCAGCAGCAGGGTGTTAGGCGTGAGGCACAAGCAGGTGTTAGTGGAGGCAGTGAGCAGCACATGTGTTTAAAGGGTGAGGCGGCCCAGCAGCATGTGTTAGGCAGTGAGGTCAGCACACAGGTGTTAGGGGGTGGGGCAGCAGCAGGTGTTAGTGGTGAGGCAGCGCAGCAGCAGGTGTTAGCTGGCAGCGCAGCAGGTTTGGTGGTGAGGCGCGCAGCACAGGTGTTAAGTGGTGAGGCATGCAGCAACAGCAGGTGTTGGCGTGGGCAGCAGCGGGTTTGTTAGGTGGTGAGGCAGAGCTGCAGCACATGTTGTTGGTGGACGGCGCAGCAGGTGTTGGGTGGTGAGGCGGCAGCAGGTTTGTTAGGTGTGAGGGCAGCAGCAGAGGTGTTGGGTGGTGAGGCGCAGAGCGGTGTTAGGTGGTAGGCACAGCAGAGGTGTTGGGTGGTGAGGCAGCAGCTCAGGTGTTAGGTGGTGAGGCTGCAGCAGCAGGTGTTAGTGGTGAGGCAGCAAACAGGTGTTAGGTGGTGAGGCACAGCAGCAGGTGTTAGGTGGTGAGGCGCAGCCAGGTGTTAGGTGGTGGGGAGCAGCACAGGTGTTAGGGGGTTTGAGAAAGGCAGCAGCATGTAGTTAGCTGTGAGGCAGCACAGCAGGTGTTTTAGGTGGTGAGCGAAGCAGCAGTTGTTTGGGGGTGAGGCAGCAGCAGCAGTGTTAGGTGGTGAGGCACGCAGCAGGTGTTAGGGTGAGGCGCAGCAGCAGGTGTTAGGTGGTTTGAGGCAGCAGCAGCAGTGTTGGTTGGTGAGCAGCAGCATCAGGTGTTATTTTGAGGCAGCAGCGCAGGTGTTAGGTGGTGAGGCAGCGCAGCAGGTGTTGGTGGTGAGGCAGCAAGCAGGTGTTAGGTGGTGAGGCAGCAGCACAGGTGTTAGGTGGTAGGCAGCGAGCATTGTTAGGTGTTTATGCAGCAGCAGTGTTAGGTGGTGGTGCAGCAACAGTGTTATGGTGGTGAGCAGCAGCAGCAGCAGGTGTTAGGCATGAGGCAGCAGCAGAGTGTTAGGTGGTGAGGCAGCAGCAGCAGCAGGTGTAATGGTGAGGAAAGGAGCAGCAGTGTTAGCAGTGAGCAGCAGCAGCAGGTTTGGGTTTGGTGAGGCAGCAGCAGGTGTTAAGTGGTGAGGCAGCAAGCAGCGCAGGTGTTGGGTTTGGTGAGGCAGCAGCAGCAGGTGTTTAAGGGGTGAGGCAGCACAGCAGTGTAGGCAGTGAGGCAGCAGCAGCGGGTGTTGGGTGAGCCAGCTCCCAGCAGCAGGTGTTAGGTGTTGAGGCGCAGCAGGTGTTTGTGTTGAGGCAGCAGCAGCGGGTGTTAGTTGGTGAGGCGCGCAGTAGCAGTTTTAGGTGGTGAGGCGCGCAGTTTTAAGTTAGTTAATTTTAAGCGGGTGGTTGGTGGTGAGGCAGCGCAGCAGGTGTTAGGTGGTGAGGCAGCAGCAGCAGGTGTTAGGTGGTGAGGCAGCAGCAGCAGGTGTTAGGTGGTGAGGCAGCAGCAGCAGGTGTTAGGTGGTGAGGCAGCAGCAGCAGGTGTTAGGTGGTGAGGCGCAGCAGCGGGTGTTAGGTTGGTGAGGCAGCAGCAATTAAGCAAGCAGGTGTTAGGGGGGGGTTGAGGCAACAGCAGCAGGTGTTAGGTGGTGAGGCAGCAGCAGCAGGTGTTAGGTGGTTGAGGCAGCAGCAGCAGGTGTTAGGTGGTGAGGCAGCAGCAGCAGGTGTTAGGTGGTGAGGCAGCAGCAGCAGGTGTTAGGTGGTGAGGCAGCAGCAGCAGGTGTTAGGTGGTGAGGCAGCAGCAGCAGGTGTTAGGTGGTGAGGCAGCAGCAGCAGGTGTTAGGTGGTGAGGCAGCAGCAGCAGGTGTTAGGTGGTGAGGCAGCAGCAGCAGGTGTTAGGTGGTGACGCAGCAGCAGCAGCAGGTGTTAGGTGGTGAGGCAGCAGCAGCAGGTGTTAGGTGGTGAGGCAGCAGCAGCGGGTGTTAGGTGGTGAGGCAGCAGCAGCAGGTGTTAGGTGGTGAGGCAGCAGCAGCAGGTGTTAGGTGGTGAGGCAGCAGCAGCAGGTGTTAGGTGTTGAGGCAGCAGCAGCAGGTGTTAGGTGGTGAGGCAGCAGCAGCAGGTGTTAGTTGGTGAGGCAGCAGCAGCAGGTGTTAGGTGGTGAGGCAGCAGCAGCAGGTGTTAGGTGGTGAGGCAGCAGCAGCAGGTGTTAGGTGGTGGGGCAGCAGCAGCGGGTGTTAGGTGGTGAGGCAGCAGAAAGCAGGTGTTAGGGGGTGAGGCAGCAGCAGCAGGTGTTAGGTGGTGAGGCAGCAGCAGCAGGTGTTAGGCGGTTGAGGCAGCAGAGCAGGTGTTTTAGGTGGTGAGGCAGCAGCAGCAGGTGTTAGGTGGTGAGGCAGCAGCAGCAGGTGTTAGGTGGTGAGGCAGCAGCAGCAGGTGTTAGGTAATGAGGCAGCAGCAGCAGGTGTTAGGTGGTGAGGCAACGCAGCAGGTGTTAGGTGGTGAGGCAGCAGCAGCAGGTGTTAGGTGGTAAAGGAGAAAGCCAGGGTGTTGGTGGTGAAGCAGCAGCAGAAAGGTGTTAGGTGGTGAAGCAGCAGCGGGCAGGTGTTAGGTGGTGAGGCAGCAGGTTTAAGTTTAGTAAGTTTTTTAAGTTTATGTTACATAATAAACAAAATTGTTGGGTGGTGAGGCAGCAGCAGCAGGTGTTAGGTGGTGAGGCAGCAGCAGGTGTTAGGTGGTGAGGCAAACAGCAGGTGTTAGGTGGTGAGGCAGCAGCAGCAGAGTTAAGGTAGTGAGGCAGCAGCAGCAGATGTTGGTAGTGAGGCGCAGCAGCAGTGTTAGGTAGTGAGGCAGCAGCAGCAGGTTTTTAGGTGGTGAGGCGGGCAGCAGCAGGTGTTAGGTGGTGAGGCAGCAGCAGCAGGTGTTAGGTGTGGAGGCAGCAGCAGCAGGTGTTAGGTGGTGAGGCAGCAGCAGCAGGTGTTAGGTGGTGAGGCAGCAGCAGCAGGTGTTAGGTGGTGAGGCAGCAGCAGCAGGTGTTAGGTGGTGAGAGCAGCAGCAGGTGTTTAGGTGGTGAGGCAGCAGCAGCAGGTGTTTAGGTGGTGAGAGCAGCACAGCAGTGTTAGGTGGTGAGGCAGCAGCAGCAGGTGTTAGGTGGTGAGGCAGCAGCAGCAGGTTTAGGGGGTTTGAGGCAGCAGCAGCAGCAGGGTTAGGTGGTGAGGCAGCAGCAGCAGGTGTTAGGTGGTGAGGCAGCAGCAGCAGGTGTTAGGTGGTGAGGCAGCAGCAGCAGGTGTTAGGTGGTGAGGCAGCAGCAGCAGGTTTTAGGTGGTGAGGCAGCAGCAGCAGGTGTTAGGTGGTGAGGCAGCAGCAGCAGGTGTTAGGTGGTGAGGCGCAGCAGCAGGTGTTAGGTGGTGAGGCAGCAGCAGCAGGTGTTAGGTGGTGAGGCAGCAGCAGCATGTGTTAGGTGTTGAGGCAGCAGCAGGTGTTAGGTGGTGAGGTAGCAGCAACAGGTGTTAGGTGGTGAGGCAGCAGCAGCAGCAGGTGTTAGGCAGTGAGGCAGCAGCAGCAGGTGTTAGGTGGTGAGGCAGCAGCAGCAGCAGCAGGTGTTAAGTGGTGAGGCAGCAGCAGCAGCAGGTGTTAGGCAGTGAGGCAGCAGCAGCAGGTGTTAGGTGGTGAGGCAGCAGCAGGTGTTAAGTGGTGAGGCAGCAGCAGCAGCAGCAGGTGTTAGGTGGTGAGGCAGCAGCAGCAGGTGTTAAGTGGTGAGGCAGCAGCAGCAGCAGGTGTTAGGCAGTGAGGCAGCAGCAGCAGGTGTTAGGTGGTGAGGCAGCAGCTGCAGCAGCAGGTGTTAGGTGGTGAGGCAGCAGCAGGTGTTGTGTGGTGAGGCAGCAGCAGCAGGTGTTAGGTGGTGAGGCAGCAGCAGTAGCAGGTTTTAGGTGGTGAGGCAGCAGCAGGTTTAAGTTAGTAAGTTTTAAGCAGCAGGTGTTAGGTGGTGAGGCAGCAGCAGCAGGTGTTAGGTGGTGAGGCAGCAGCAGCAGGTGTTAGGTGGTGAGGCAGCAGCAGCAGGTGTTAGGTGGTGAGGCAGCAGCAGCAGGTGTTAGGTGGTGAGGCAGCAGCAGCAGGTGTTAGGTGGTGAGGCAGCAGCTGCAGGTGTTAGGTGGTGAGGCAGCAGCAGCAGGTGTTAGGTGGTGAGGCAGCAGCAGCAGGTGTTAGGTGGTGAGGCAGCAGCAGCAGGTGTTAGGTGGTGAGGCAGCAGCAGCAGCAGGTGTTAGGGGGTGAGGCAGCAGCAGCAGGTGTTAGGTGGTGAGGCAGCAGCAGCAGGTTTTAGGTGGTGAGGCAGCAGCAGCAGGTGTTAGGTGGTGGGGCAGCAGCAGCAGGTGTTAGGTGGTGAGGCAGCAGCAGCAGGTGTTAGGTGGTGAGGCAGCGGCAGCAGGTGTTAGGTGGTGGGGCAGCCAGCGCAGGTGTTAGGTGGTGAGGCAGCAGCACCAGGTGTTAGGTGGTGAGGCAGCAGCAGCAGGTGTTAGGTGGTGAGGCAGCAGCAGCAGGTGTTAGGTGGTGAGGCAGCAGCAGCAGGTGTTAGGTGGTGAGGCAGCAGCAGCAGGTGTTAGGTGGTGAGGCAGCAGCAGCAGGTTTTAGGTGGTGAGGCAGCAGCAGCAGGTGTTAGGTGGTGAGGCAGCAGCGCAGGTGTTTAGGTGGTGAGGCAGCAGCAGCAGGTGTTGGTGGTGAGGCAGCAGCAGCAGGTGTTAGGTGGTGGGGGCAGCAGAGCAGGTGTTAGGTGGTGAGGCAGCAGCAGCAGCAGGTGTTAGGTGGTGAGGCAGCAGCAGCAGGTGTTAGGTGGTGAGGCAGCAGCAGCAGGTGTTAGGTGGTGAGGCAGCAGCAGCAGGTGTTAGGTGGTGAGGCAGCAGCAGCAGGTGTTAGGCGGTGAGGCAGCAGCAGCGGGTTTGTTGGTGGTGGGCACGCAGCAGGTGTTAGGTGGTGAGGCAGCAGCAGCAGGTGTTAGGTGGTGAGGCAGCAGCAGCAGGTGTTAGGTGATGAGGCAGCAGCAGCAGGTGTTAGGTGGTGAGGCAACAGCAGCAGGTGTTAGGTGGTGAGGCAGCAGCAGCAGGTGTTAGGTGGTGAGGCAGCAGCAGGTGTTATGTGGTGAAGCAGCAGCAGCAGGTGTTAGGTGGTGAAGCAGCAGCAGCAGGTGTTAGGTGGTGAGGCAGCAGCAGGTTTAAGTTAGTAAGTTTTAAGGTTTATGTTACATAATAAACAAAATTGTTGGGTGGTGAGGCAGCAGCAGCAGGTGTTAGGTGGTGAGGCAGCAGCAGGTGTTAGGTGGTGAGGCAACAGCAGGTGTTAGGTGGTGAGGCAGCAGCAGCAGATGTTAGGTAGTGAGGCAGCAGCAGCAGATGTTAGGTAGTGAGGCAGCAGCAGCAGGTGTTAGGTGTGAGGCAGCAGCAGCAGGTTTTAGGGGGGTGAGGCAGCGCAGCAGGGTTAGGTGGTGGGCAGCAGCAGCAGGTGTTAGGTGGTGAGGCACCCAGCAGCAGGTGTTAGGTGGTGGGAGGCAGCAGCAGCAGGTGTTAGGTGGTGAGGCAGCAGCAGCAGGTGTTAGGTGGTGAGGCAGCAGCAGCAGGTGTTAGGTGGTGAGGCAGCAGCAGCAGGTGTTAGGTGGTGAGGCAGCAGCAGCAGGTGTTTGGTGGTGAGGGCAGCAGCCAGCAGGTGTGGGTGGTGAGGCAGCAGCAGCAGGAGTTAGGTGGTGGGGGCACCCAGCAGCAGCAGGTGTTAGGTGGTGAGGCAGCAGCAGCAGGTGTTAGGTGGTGAGGCAGCAGCAGCAGGTGTTGGGGTGGTGAAGGCAGCAGCAGCAGCAGGTGTTAGGTGGTGAGGCAGCAGCAGCAGGTGTTAGGTGGTGAGGCAGCAGCAGCAGGTGTTAGGTGGTGAGGCAGCAGCAAGCAGGTGTTAGGTGGTGAGGCAGCAGCAGCAGCAGGTGTTAGGTGGTGAGGCAGCAGCAGCAGGTGTTAGGTGGTGAGGCAGCAGCAGGTGTTAGGTGGTGAGGCAGCAGCAGCAGGTGTTAGGTAGTGAGGCAGCAGCAGGTGTTAGGTGGTGAGGCAACAGCAGCAGGTGTTAGGTGGTGAGGCAGCAGCAGCAGGTGTTAGGTGGTGAGGCAGCAGCAGCAGGTGTTAGGTGGTGAGGCAGCAGCAGGTGTTAGGTGGTGTGGCAGCAGCAGCAGGTGTTAGGTGGTGAGGCAGCAGAAAGCAGGTTTTAGGTTGGTGAGGCAGCAGCATGTTAGGTGGTGAGGCAGCAGCAGCAGGTGTTAGGTGGTGAGGCAGCAGCAGCAGGTGTTAGGTGGTGAGGCAGCAGCAGGTGTTAGGTAGTGAGGCAGCAGCAGGTTTAAGTTAGTAAGTTTTAAGGTTTATGTTACATAATAAACAATATTGTTGATAGAACATTCATATACAAGGTTCATTATTTAAAACCCAAGAATAACCCCAATAAGAAATTTTAGTTTATTTAGTTACAAGTACACATAAATACCTTAAAACAAAATATCTTTACATAGTAACATGTACATTTAACCGCCAGAGTTAACAAAATTATCATACTTTAGTAACTGTACATTAACCACCAGAGTAACACAAAAATTATCATACATAGTAACATGTACATTATCCACCAGAGTAACACAAAAAACTCGAAGTGACTTAATTGTGCTCCTTGTAATATCTTATTATTTAAACCTTAAAACAACTAGTAACTCAACTGGATGAAAATCAGTTAAGATTTTGTTTGGATTTTTAACCCCAGAGGGTTAGCCACCCAGAATAACCCAAGAAAGTCTGTGCATCATTGAGGGACTGCCTTATTTCCATTGTCCCCCAGGATGCGACCCACACCAGTCGACTAACACCCAGGTACCTACTTGCTAGGTGAGCAGAACAATGGGTGTAAGGAAATGCATCAAAAGTTTCCACTTCCACAGTGAATCAAACCCAGACCCTCAGTGTGTGAAGTGAGAGCTTTACCAGCTATGCCACAGGAAGATATACAGTGGACCCCCACATAGCGACTTTAATCCGTGCAAGAGGGCTCATTGTTATGTGAAATGATCGGTATGCGAATGAATTTTCCGCATAAGAAATAATGGAAATCAAATTAATCTGTGTAAGACACCCAAAAGTATGAAAAAATTTTTTTTACCACATGAAATATACATTTTCCTACACACAAAGAGAAGGATACATGCACTATAGTAGAGTAGTACATGCACAATATATATTGTGCATGTACTACTCTACTAAATGAAGAATAAATGACACTTACCTTTATTGAAGATGCAGCAATGACTGATGAGACAGTGTGTCCTGGGAGTGCCTTTTCCTCCTGAGTACTGTAGTTCCTGTTTGGCATTTTCTTCCAGAACAGGCCTTATCACACTGTGTATGCCACTATGATTCTTAAATCTCTCAAACCAACCTTTGCTGGCTTTAAATTCACCAATATGAGCACTAGTTCAGGCATTTTTCCCTGTTCACCTGGTGTTAGTCGACTGGTGTGGGTTGCATCCTGGGAGACAAGATTAAGGACCCCAATGGAAATAAGTTAGACAGTCTTCGATGACACTGACTTTTTTGGGTTATCCTGGGTGGCAAATCCTCTGGGGTTAATTGTTTCTTGGTATTCTAAATAAGCCACACCAACAACGGTGCTACAGCAGCAGCAGCAGCAGCAGCAGCAGCAGCAGCAGCAGCAGCTGACAGTGCTACAGCAGCAGCAGACGATGCTACAGCAGCAGCAGACGGTACTACAGCAGCAGCAGCTGACGGTGGTACAACAGCAACAGCAGCTGACAGTGCTACAGCAGCAGCGATGATGCTACAGCAGCAGCAGACTGTAGTACAGCAGCAGCTGACGGTACTACTAGCAGCAGCAGCAGCAGCTGATGGTGGTACAACAGCAGCAGCAGCTGACAGTGCTACAGCAGCAGCAGACGATGCTTCAGCAGCAGCAGACGATGCTACAGCAGCAGCAGACGGTACTACAGCAGCAGCAGCGCTGTACCACCAATAGTAGCGATGGTGATTGGGGTTATTATACAACCTGGCCAGCTCGGAGACACGCACTCCCTTTCATACTTATCAATGTCTTTTTTTCTTCATTTTTC
>NW_026471365.1:0-11216 GCF_026875155.1 Cherax quadricarinatus | reverse complement strand
GGAATATCAGTAAATTTTTAATTTTAATCTTAGGGTTTGTGCATCATCCACCAGTAATTTGCAAAAGTTTTTTATTCCTCTTGGCAAATAATTTTATTTAGATTTGAGACATAATTGGAAGCACCCATCCTTGTAGCACCCCACTGGTGATGTTAACCCCAGTAAAATATTTTTATTTTATATCACTTCACCTTTTCATTTAAAGGAGGTAATTCTTTATTTAGATACTTAGAAAAATGTCTTTGCCTGCACAGCAGATTTAAAAAGAACCTATTGTGTGTCGCATGTGGTTATTATTACATTCGAAAAAAAAAAAACCAAACTTGTATAGGTCATAAGGGTTGCATGTGGCACAATTTCCAAATGTTGGCTCCATTTAGATGTTATTTTTTTTATTTAATCCTAGTAAGTTGACTAGCAATAAAGCACTGACTCTTGGACCCAAACCAGAGAGAAAGATCATCACTGCACTGTGGTTGTTACAATGGATATATCTCTTATGTTATAATGCAGCAAGTCACAGAGCTCATGATATCTCCAAACTGTCAGCATATCTTCTAGACAGTATTACCATCTTTTTACAAGCTTATAAAGTGATGCTTTTTTGTGCACAGACAGTGATCCCTAAAGCTTTTAAGAAATTTTTTCACTATATAGTGAATTAATACATCTAGAAAAAATTTAAGTATGTGGATCAAGCAACAAAATCAATGAAATACTGTATGCCTTTGAATCAGTGCATATTTGCATACAAGGCACCCCAATATATTTGCAAAATCTAAAAGAAAACTGGGGCATGCTTACAGCATCAGAAATATTCAGTGCTAATTGAGGCTGATTTGATAGTTCTATGCATGCATTTAAAATTAGCAGCCAGACTGGGGAGTGTTTCACCGACAGCTGCTGTATATGGTGTGGATGGGGAGGTAAAGGAGTGTCCAGAGTCCTGAGTTTGTAGGACAATCCCTTAAGGTTGCAATCAACCTTGCATATCTAAAAATTTGGGAATTTAAAATTAACCTTAAAAAATTTGGGAATACCCAATTTGAAAACACCCCCCCAAAACCCTAAAACCTTTTTAAAAACCCAATCCCCCTGTTTGGGGAGGTAAACCCCATAAAAAGGGGAAAAACAAATTATAATTTTTGGCACCCAAAAAATCCCCTCCCAAAGGGAATTTCCACCCACCCCCAAAATTTTTAACCCTAAATTTTCCTTTCCAGTTTGGGGAAAAAATTTAAAATAAATTTGGGGAAAAAACCCCCAAAAGGGGAAAAAAAAAAAAAACCCCAAAACCCCGTCAAAAATTGTATTAAAATTTTGAAATTTTTCCCCTAGTAATTTTTTTCGGGGGCCCGAAAAAAATTTTAAAAAAAACCCAAAACCCCCCTCCCCCTTTGGGACCGGGAGGCACACCACCCCCCTTACCAAAAAATATAGAAAAAAAAGGGGGGGAGAAAAAAGGGGGGGGGGGGGGGGGGGGGAAAAAAAATGGGGGGGAAAAAAAAGGTTGGGTTTTTTGGGGATAAATTTTTTGGTTGGGAAAAATTTTTTTTTTTTTTTAAAAAGAAAAAAAAAATTTTTTGAAAATTAAATTTTTTTGGGGCTAATATACAGGGCCTTTATTTTGACAGTGAAATTTGGATACCGGGGGGTTACAGCCTTTTAATGTTGACGGGAAAGAAAAGGCCAATAAGGGGGATTGGGGCCTTTTTAATTAAAAGGGAGTCCTCTTTTGCACAGAGATACTAAAACCACAAATTTTGTATTTGGGAATTTTCTGAAAAATAAAAATGGGAAAACCCAAAAATTTAAATTTCATTGACTTGTATATAAGCCCCAAAACCCCCAACTTCCAAAGTTAAAAGGGAAACAACTATCAAAAATTTACTCCTGTCAAAAAAACCCTTTCCACCTTTATCTCCAAACATCTGCTGTTTGGGTACTTAAATCTAAGACATACAAAATGGAAGAAATTTAGCAAATAATGTTATAGAAATAATCCCTGGAGGCACTCAGTTTAAAAAGGGTCACACACACATAGCTGCTAAAATTTCTGCAAAAAACACATCCTAAGCCCAGCAGAAAAGGGACCAAAGGGAGACTAGAGAAAAACCCCTAACCTTATTTTCACAAATAATAAGGCCCCTGGTAAGAAACATAACAGAAACCAAAAACAACTATTTCGGGATCAAAATTTCAAATTAAGTCCAGCCCTTACATGCACGGGAAGTCCTTTTCAGAAAAACACATACAGCTATGGGGGAAACCAAAATTTAAAATTTTCAAAAACAAAAAACACCAAACTGGGATCAGGTAAACTATCCCCTAAATGAAATTTTGGGGAAAGAAAATTTTTAAATTTCATGGACCCTAACCAGTGCCTTGAAAAAAACAGCCCCCTGGAGCTGAAGTATGTTCAAGGCATATTCTCTAAGAAAAAAAAAGGGGAAAAAAGTAAACGGGAAGAAGAGAGAAAAATCCCTTTTAACAGGAAAAAACAAAAAATTTTTTTAACCCACTGGGGCTCCTCAAGAAGCCGATTTTCTGATACATGGGAGGAAGTGCAAACCCGGGGGAAGTGGAAAATTTGAGCAAAAGGGTTAAAGGACCGTGCAGGATCCAGGAAAAGACGAGGAAAAAAAAGCGATTAGTAAAATTTGGGAAAAGAAATTAAAAAATATTTCTTTTCATATCCAAAAAACAAGGAAAAAAAAAACCATTTCCTTGTATGGGGGTCCCTGCTCAGACAAATGGATCCTACCAGATGCCCAACAAAAAATGAGCGAGATACTAAAAATCTCAATCGACTCTGTTTTTCAGCGAGCCACTAATCATCTAAAGTTTAGAAAAACCCAAAAAATTTTTTTTCATGAATGAGCCTAAAAAACCCTGAAAATTTATAGTAAAATTTTTCTGACAAAAACCCTAACTCCCACCAAAAGACTTTGAAAAAGCCATCGATGACATGCCCAAAAACTCCAGGCCCAGACTTTTTTGGGAACTCTGGGGTTCATTAACCGGGTAAATGGCCCACCCCCCCGTATATAAAAATTATTTTCCCCCCGCTAGTGCTCTAAAAACGTAATAAACTTTTTAAATTTTTCCTGCCCCCAAAAATTTGGCACAATTGGTCAGCTTTAGAAGAGTCTTAACACTTGGGGGTCCACAGGGATTATCCCTTTTAAATGTCCCCCCCCAAACATAGATCTACGTTCCCTTTCCACTAGCTCTCCAAATGTAAAATCCTTTCGTTTTTTTTAAATTTTTCCCCTTCCCCCAAATTTGGCCCCAATTGGCTTAAGATGCCTGGTCACATAGAATGGGTCCCCAAACCCCAAATGTGCGCATAAATTTAAAAAAATTTGGGGCCACTTATTTCCTTGTGGGAGCACCTTCCCAATTTAGCGCCAGCTAGAGCAAAAAAAGCACAGCAAATGCCAAGGATTCCCCTATGTCATGTCCTATTAGCATTCCCCTTTAAAAGAACAGTGATGTTTAAATCAAAAATTTAAATGGGTTTGAAATGGAGTGGCCACAAGTGGTCATGGAAATACTAAAAACTTCGATAATAGCCCAATTGGCCCAAAATTTGTGCAAAAACCCTTTCAAGGGGGGGGGGGCCGGGAGTGTCATCCTGCCAAATGTCTTAAAAAACTTATGCCCTTTAAATAAGAAACAATTTTTGGCTGGGCCCCCGGCCTGACTGATTTACTGTCCTATCTCCCCTCTGTCCCGTCGTCTTATCTACTCTTTCTAGTCTCTCTCTCCCATCTCCGTCTTTTTCTCACAGGAAAACAATATTTTAAAACAATTATACAAAGTGTAAAAAAACCTAGGATAACCCAAAAAAAACCAAAACAAAATGCTATAAAATGTCTTGTAGATAGTGACCCCTGTGGGAATACCGTTTGGGTTTATGAGCAACTCTTTTAGACAAGAAGACAAGCAACAGAAAGAAGAAACAAAACAGGAAAAGAAAGAAAAGGCAGACCCCAAGGAAACTAGACAAACAAAGCTAGACAGACAGAAAGCTAGACAAAAAGACAGCCCTGTTTTTTGTGTAATAGTTTAAACAAAAAAAAGCAAAGACAGTGGGCCCCCATTAAAGTCACCACTTTTTATTAGTGGAGGGGATAAATAAGATAAGAAGGCGCTCATCCCAAAAATCACCAAATGTCCCCAGTAGAGTATAAGGGAAAAGGGACCCCACGTCTTTTGATCTGCTTCAAGGGGAAATTAAATAAATTTTAATTATTTTTATTCTTTAAACCCCTTTTAAATGTTTTAGGCCCCCTCGAAACGCAATTTTAAAGTCGCCAAATATTCAAAAAAAAAAAAAATTTTTTTTTCTTTTTTGAAAATGTTAAGAAATTTTTTTTTCTGATGTTTTAGTCCAAAAAAAAAAAATTTTTGCCCTCGGGACTTACTGAAATAGAGCCGGAATTTGGCCCGAAAAAGAGCCGCGTAAAGGGGAAAAAGCGGGGACTGCCCCCCACCCCGGGAAACTTTGTTTACTTGTAATTGAAGGTTTTTTGTTTTTTTTTTTTTTCTATTTTTTTTTTTTCACATAACTTATTGGCCTATGAGACCAAAAAAGGTCAATGTTTCATATATACACTCCCTTTTTATACAATACAATAAGCCACAAACATTAAATTTTCAATAATTTTTTTTACCAAAAATTGTTTACAAAAAAAAAACAAACAACTCCTCCTCCCCTCCTCCTTCCCCCCTCCTTCCTCCTCCCCCCTCCTCCTCCTCCTCCTCCTCCTCCTCCTCCCCTCCCCCTTTTCCCCTCCCCCTCCTCCTCCTCCTCCCCCCTCCTCCTCCTCCCCTCCTCCTCCCCTCCTCCTCCTCCTCCCCTTTCCCCTCCTCCTCCTCCTCCTCCTCCTCCTCCCCTCCTCCCCTCCCCCCCCCTTCCTCCCCCCCCCTTCCCCTTTCCCCCCCCTCCTTTCCTTTTTTCCCCCCCCTCCCCTCCCCCCTCCCCCTCCCCTCCCCTCCTCCTCCCCCCTCCTCCTCCTCCTCCCCCCTCCTCCTCCTCCTCCTCCTCCTCCTCCTCCTCCTCCTCCCCTCCCCCCTCCTCCCCCTCCTCCTCCTCCCCCCCTCTCCTCCCCCCTCCCCCCTCCTCCCCTTTCCCCCTCCCCCTCCTCCTCCCCCTTCCTCCTTTTTCCTCCCCTCCCCCTCCCCCCCCCCTCCTCATCCTTTTCCTCCCCTCCTCCTTTCCCCCCCCCCCTCCTCCTCCCCTCCATCCTCATCCTCCTCCTCCTCCTCCTCCTCCTCCTCCTCCTCCTCCTCCTCCTCCTCCTCCTCCTCCTCCTCCTCCTCCTCCCTCCTCCTCCTCCTCCTCTCCTCCTCCTCC
The DNA here is from genome assembly GCF_026875155.1 of Cherax quadricarinatus. NCBI lineage: Eukaryota > Metazoa > Arthropoda > Malacostraca > Decapoda > Parastacidae > Cherax > Cherax quadricarinatus. The sequence goes on along the minus strand of NW_026471365.1, from coordinate 5,854 downwards.
TCCTCCTCCTCCTCCTCCTCCTCCTCCTCCTCCTCCTCCTCCTCCTCCTCCTCCTCGTCGTCGTCGTCGTCGTCGTCGTCGTCTTGTGTGCGAGTGTGTGGCTTATAATTGTTTTGAGTCAGAAGTCGGCAGCTGTCAAAGTGACATATTGTCTCATTACTCACACCCCTACCTCCTGTCAAAACAATGGGGTCGGACGCTGCTTTCCCCTCCTCCATTCTATCTAATTATCTTTCTCCCTCATTCTATATCTTTCAATCTGTCTCTCTTTCTATCTGTCTGCCTATCTCTGTCTCACAGGTACACATAAATACAAGTATACATAGTGTAAATTACCTAGGATAACCCAAGAAATCCAGACAAAGTGCTATACTCTGCTTGAAGATGTGAGTAAAGGTGATGACACAGTCTTGTGGCTCTCTCTGAGACAGAGAGCTAGATGGACAGACAGGGAGCTTGACAGACAGACAAATAGACAGACAGAAATGTTTGTGTACCAGCAAAAACAAAGGGAGGGCGATGGTCATGTAATATTACCCTCTTTATGTCATCAAAGTCAGCTCTTATCAGATGTTATCTCCCCTTATCTTGTCACTGTCATGGGGTGGACTTTTTTTTTCTTGCTTCAAGGGAACAATATTATTACATCTTCTTCTTCCTCCTCCTCCTCCTCTTCTCCTTCTCCTCCTCCTCCTCCTCTTCCTTCCCTCCTCCTCCTCCTCCTCTTCCTCCCCTCCTCCTCCTCCATTGCTTTTGGTCTCAAACTCCTCCAAATCATGAAATTGATCTTCACTGACACTTCCATCTGTGTTAGAGCATCACTTGGGAAGAGAAGAGTCCCAGATTTGCTAGGGAATCACATATTTCTTACCGCTAGACATGCTGAAAAAGGACAACTGAAATGGCATTCCCACAATGCACCACTGGCTCCCCGATTTTTTTTATATGGTGCACACTGACCATGGAGACCCATTCTCTCACATGTGGGCCTACCAGCTTTCTCCTGCTTGATTTGAAGCTGCTAGAATTTATGCGTATAAATACGTCAGAAACATTGGCTCGTAAGACGTATTTATACGTTGGAAACAGTCAAAGGGTTAATTATATACTCCCGTGTATCCAAAACATTGCTGGGACCTATAAATACTATGTATATATTTCTAAACAATAGTATGTAACTAAGGTAGGTGAAAATGTTCACCTGTCACTGTGTTTGTGACTATTTGAGTACTATTTCAACACCTAATATTAGTGTCAGAACAAAGATTAACTATGAAATCACAAGAACTACTACAAATTGTAATTATCAGAACATAAAAATTATACAAATTAAAAAAAATGAGAAAAAAAAGGTATATCGGCAGCACATCTGAGTGGTAGCACTTCACGTTGCCATAAGGTGAGCGACAAGTGCCGACTTTGCGGCCTTATATTTCCATATGTACTGACTCTGTTGTAGCTTTATTTTATCAAAACATTGGCTCGCAAATCGTTGTTTGACTTGCAAATAGTCGTTCGTCTGGGACACGTATACACAGCCCTGAGACGCCTCACACTCCATTCCCATCCAGTGTGCCATTGTTTATCAGTGAGTGAGGATGATCCCATGAGTTCATATGATACATTTCATAATACTCCATTTGTTTTAGTGCTTGCAACTGCTAAATAAGTCACCATGGCTCCAAAGAAGGCTTCTAGTGGCAGCCCTTTGGTAAAGAATGTGAGAAACACACATAATTTAAGAAAAAGTTTGTAGAAAAATACAAAGGTGGTGGTGGTGGTAGAGTGGAAGCAGTTGTGATAGTGGTAGAGGGTGCTAGCAGTTGTGATAGTGGTAGAGGGTGCTAGCAGTTGTGATAGTGGTAGAAGGTGCTAGCAGTTGTGATAGTGGTAGAGGGTGCTAGCAGTTGTGATAGTGGTAGATGGTGGTAGAAGGTGGTAGTGATGGTGGTAGAGGATGCTAGCAGTTGTGATAGTGGTAGAGGTGGTAGTGATGGTGGTAGCAGTTGTGATAGTGGTAGAAGGTGTAGTGGTTGTGATGGTGGTAGAGGGTGCCTTCTCAGTGATTCAGCAATTCTACCAACTCCTCCAATGTTGTTGGAGTTATATAGGGCTACAGAAAACACCACCGCCTCAGCTGCTGCTTCACCACCATTATGGACGGCTTACTCTCAGTGGCCCTTATACACCCAACAACACCACAACACAACACCTCTCGTGACATACATAATGACCTATTTTATTCATTCTAGAGTATATTCTATGTTATTAATATTGTTTATTATGTCATATTAGTTGAATTGTGATAGATAAATAAGCCGTAGAGTTGATATTAGTGTCATATTCTCCAACAATTAACTTGCCTCCCCTCCCTCTGCCATACACCAACAAAAGTCTTCAATAAAAGGTAAGTGTGATGTTAAATGTTCATTTATACATTTTATTAGTGCTTTACATTTATTTGGCATTCTTTTCTGCATGTAAATCTATATTTAAGCTTGGGAAGTGACCCCTGAAGTGACCTAGAGTCCTTATGGAGGGGGATTCCCCTTCCAAACAATAACCTCTCTTCCCTCTCTCCTCCTCCCTGTCTTCCATTCATCAACAACAGCCTTCAATAAAGGTAAGTGTCATGTTCATTCTTTTGTGCATGTAAACCTATCTTTAAGGTAAAAAAAAAAATGTTGTTGATACTTCTGGATGTTTGGAATGAATTAAATGGATTTACATTATTTCTTATTAGAACATAAGAAAGGAGGAACACTGCAGCAGGCCTGTTGGCCCATACTAGGCAGGTCCTTTACAATTCATCCCACTAACAAAACATTTGACCAACCCAATTTTCAATGCTACCCAAGAAATAAGCTCTGATGTGCAAGTCCCACTCAAATCCAACCCCTCCCACTCATAAGAACATAAAGGAGGAACACTGCAGCAGGCCTGTTAGCCCATACTAGGCAGGTCCTTTACAATTCATCCCACTAACAAAACATTGACCAACCCAATTTTCAATGCTACCAAGAAATAAGCTCTGATGTGCAAGTCCCACTCAAATCCAACCCCTCCCACTCATGTACTTATCCAACCTTAATTTGAAACCACCTAAAGTCCCAGCCTCAATAACCCAACTAGGTAGACTGTTCCACTCATCAACTACCCTATTTGCAAACCAATACTTTCCTGTGTCCTTTCTAAATCTAAACTTATCTAATTTAAATCCATTACTGCGGGTTCTCTCTTGGAGAGATATCCTCAAGACCTTATTAATATCCCCTTTATTAATACCTATCTTCCACTTATACACTTTGATCAGGTCTCCCCTCATTCTTCGTCTAACAAGTGAATGTAACTTAAGAGTCTTCAATCTTTCTTCATAAGGAAGATTTCTAATGCTATGTATTAATTTAGTCATCCTACGCTGAATGTTTTCTAATGAATTTATGTCCATTCTGTAGTATGGAGACCAGAATTGAGCTGCATAAAAGTATTTTATATCTTTTCAACAGCACGTAATAATGATGGCAGAGTTTTTTCACCTCCTACACTAAACCCGAAGTGTCTGGGCACAGCAGACACTGTATCCTTCAGTTGCTGCGTTATGAAATTCTTCTGAAGGTTCTTCGTACAACTTAGCGTACATAAAATGGTGGAAGCTCTGTCCCCCGTCTACAAAATGGCCGCCAGGTCTCTGTCCAGTCAGCTCATCGCATCGGGCAAATGTAGTTAATTAGCATACACGAGTCCGCCAGATAATTCATGATAATGACACGAATCTCTGAGGCCATGATGGTTACAAGAGCGCCAGGTCATCCACCATGAAGATACCAGTCACCTGTTGCAGGTCAACTCCTTGAAGGCTCGAGACTCCGGGTATAAAACTGTGAAATAATATATCCCGCTGCCTGAAAGCGAGCTCCGGCAGCGCCAGAAAGAGACCAAGATTGTTTAAGAGGTTCTTTAAGTGGCCCAGAGAGTCTCTATATTGGTGCTCGGCACCTGTCAGGGAAGGGAGGGGAGACCTGCATGCACCACTGATTGCTTCCAAGCTACCAATTACAAGGCTCGTTGAGCCGACCTGCCAATTAAAGAGAGATTTCATCAATTAACCGGAGTCGGTTGTCCTCCAAGGTCAGCGGAAACCGAGCTAGGATCATTTTTGTTTTCACGTCCCAGGATGATCCAGAGATCATACTTAAGAACGTAAGAAAGAAGGAACACTGCAGCAGGCCTACTGGTCTGTTATGACTGTATGACCCAGCAGAGATCATACATCTACTGTATAACCCAGCAGAAATCATTCAGGGACTGACTGTCTTGGGCCAGTAGATCTCCTGCAGTGTTCCTTTTTTCTTAGTTCTTATCTTTTGTGAATCTAAATTTTTCCAACATTGAAGGGTCTGAACATAAGAACATAAGAAAGGAGGAACACTGCAGGAGGCCTGTTGGCCCATACTAGGCAGGTCCTTTACAATTCATCCCACTAACAAAACATTTGCCCAACCCAATTTTCAATGCCACTCAAGAAATAAGCTCTGATGTGAAAGTCCCACTCAAATCCAACCCCTCCCACTCATGTACTTATCCAACCTAAATTTGAAACTACCCAAAGTCCCAGCCTCAATAACCCAACTAGGTAGACTGTTCCACTCATCAACTACCCTATTTCCAAAACCAATACTTTCCTTGTCCTTTCTAAATCAAAACTTATCTAATTTAAATCCATTACTGCGGGTTCTCTCTTGGAGAGACATCCTCACGTCATGTACTTATCCAACCTAAATTTGAAACTACCCAAAGTCCTAGCCTCAATAACCCAAACTAGGTAGACTGTTCCACTCATCAACAAACCCTATTTCCAAACCAATACTTTCCTATGTCCTTTTTTAAATCAAAACTTATCTAATTTAAATCCATTACTGCGGGTTCTCTCTTGGAGAGACATCTCAAGCCCTTTATTAATATCCCCTTTATTAATACCTATCTTCCACTTATACACTTCGATCAGGTCTCCCCTCATTCTTCATCTAACAAAATGAATGTAACTTAAGAGTCTTCAGTCTTTCTTCATATTCCATCACGCAGGATGGAGCTCAATCAAGGCTTTGAAATTCTGCGAGCCTGAGCTGGAAACTACAGTGTGGTAATGAGGAAAACAGCCAAAGCATTCCACTATGGGTTTCTCTGCTCCCGGAGCTGAAAGGTTTCCTTCTAGGAGAGTTGGAGTTACTTTCTCTTGGAACTGCCGTCCTTTCTTATGGGGAAAATGGATTCGCAAATTGTCAATTTCGTAACAGTACACTTCCAGGAAAACCCTTAACCATTAAACTGTCCAAACGTATATATATGTTCTCTCGCGTAGGCCACCAAACATATATATACTTTCATATGTCATTCATTCAACATTGCATGATAGGCCTGAGTCACCTAGACCTGAGAGAATGGGTTTCGCGCACTCAGTGTGTGCCATATGGAAAAAAATTGGGGACGCCTGGGTACCACATGCTCTTTTTTCCTATATAAAAAAAAAAAACGATTTTTTTCTCTCAAAATATTCGGGGGGGTTGCGCAGGTGAACATACATACAATTTCTACCCTACATACATACATTACATAACATATATTATATATATATTATATATATATATAAATATATTTATAATATTATATATATATATATATTTTTATATACAGTGGACCCCGGTTAACGAACTTTTTTTCATTCCAGTAGTATTTCAGGGCCAGTACTGACCGAATTTTTTTCCCTAAGGAATATTGTGAAATAGAAATTAGCATTTCAGACCCCCAAACATTTAAAGTACAAATGGCACTTACATAAAATACCTTAACCCCTTTA
>NW_026471364.1:0-11349 GCF_026875155.1 Cherax quadricarinatus | reverse complement strand
CTTTGAGGGTCTTGGGGTCTTTGAATTTTTTTTGTCGTATGTTAGTCCTAAAATGTTTGTTCAGGAAGTCAGTAAGAGGTGAAATTATTTTCATATATTGTGAAGGTGTAAGGGCCCTTCAAACCCTCAAAGAGCTTTCGAAGCAAAATAAGAACTTCATTGAACATAAACAAATATCTTAAAATATACAACAGAAATGAAATAGTTTTAATTGACGCAAATTATGAAAAATTAAATAAATCAAATGAATAAGACTATTATGTACAGGAAGATCTTATTCTGAGTGATGTTATGACAAGGCGCATAAGAATCACTGGAATGTAATGGGACCCTGGAGATAGCGTTTTGAGGTCACAGATGGTCGTGACCATAGTGAGGTCCAGCGCCAGATAGTTAAAAATGCTTATGACGGTGTGTAGCTATCAGCGGGGGTAACTGAGTTATCTGCCGGCAGTAGTACTGAACAGGAAATCTGCAACAGAGTATACAGGACAAAGCAAGTTCTTCAGTATGTTGCCGAGATAGTATCTCTGTCCTCGTGGTACAAAAAACAGTTCTCAAGTACCAGAAGCGGTATAACAGCAGTGTTTCTCGTGATGATGCGTGAGTGTAGATCCAAAGGTGGAGGAACAACATTTTCCAAGATTATGGAATGTTCTGTTTCCAACCTCTTACTAGATCAATGGTGATCGTCTCGTCCCGCATCTGGTGGGTGACCTTAACCATCAGGCAAGACTGAGAAGGAAAAAAAGGCCATTAAGGAAAAAAAAGGCCATTAAGATTATATTGTAATGTACTTATCCAAGTCCGGACGAAAGTAAAAATCATAAGAGTATAACTCCTGTCTGTTACATCAAGAAAGAAAACTCATCATTAAATATCCAAGAGCGGAGCTCTATACTTACAGACTTGATTAGAGCAGGAAGCCAAATTACACTCCAAACCTTACCATGGGTGGGGATAGAACCCGTGATCAGAGAGTCATAAAACTCCAGACCGACGCGCTAGCCACTGGGCCAGATGGCTACAAAAAGATTCGTCCAACAATGCATATTTGCAATCGCGTCATTACGATGTCGTGAGTCATGATACTAATCCGTCCACAAGGGTCCCTTGTTGACTCTCACCCAGTGAATGAGGAAAAGGAGGGGGGAGGGGAAAGTAAGGTAACTGCTCACATACCATTTTTCGAACAGTTATACTACCAGTCATACTTCCTCCACCAGTCACTCAGTCTTCCACTCTTATTTAACGAACTTTTCCCCTCATACATAAAATTTTATTTCGTAGTAATATGTTTATTTTTATTTTGTTCATGAAACTGATAGTGCTCAGTAAATCCAATGAAGAATTTATGTAAAATCTTGACTAACATGTGGGAATGAAACTTGTGGCAAGACAGGTCAAGGCCGCCTAGTCTACGTTCTTAATCAATGACCCATGTAAGCTACATGAAGCTTCGTCCAAACTGCTGTATGTATACACTAGTGATGTTAACATACGGTCACGACTGTGATCAAAAATAAATTATATGTAAGACTCTCATGGTAATATGACAAGCGAGGAGATCTAGCTTTTGTTTTACATTGACTTTTCCGAATAGAAACTTGTGATTTACGATTGCAAACAAATTAAGGAATATGTTATCATATGGAAGAGGAGGGGAATGAACTAGGTAATATTAATGGGAATAAGGAGAATAGGGAAGTAAAGGAAGTGAGTAGGAGGAGTGAAGGTAGTGACAGGAGGTCACTGGTGACCACCACCACCTCTCATTAACACTGCACTAACTACCGTGTGCCCCACCCACCTCCACTCTAACTCCACCTTACCATAAAATATTAAAATAGAGAATAATAACGATGACAGTGAATATACTATTTCACTTACTTGGATCTGCCTTGAATGGGCCAGTAGGCCTGCTGCAGTGCTCCTTTCTTATTATGTTGGCTAAACGAGAGAGGAATTTGATGTTAAGATCAATGGGGATTGTACACAAGTTGTGACAGGGAATACAGTTTGCTGACAAAAGTGAATGTAACTTACAATATAAGTTAGCAGAACAGTTCCCCTGAAGAACTCGGTCAACCTCTAGCCACAGGTCCCAGGACTCACACGGCTCCCAGCCAGTACTCTGCCCAGAGCCACCAGGTCGCCTGGTGGCTAAAGCTATTGCTTCACACACGGAAGGCCCGGGTTCGATTCCCGGCGGGATGGAAACATTTCGACGTGTTTCCTTACACCTGTTGTCCTGTTTACCAGCAGCAAATACGTACCCGGGTGCTAGTCGACTGGTGTAGGTAGCATCCTGGAAATAAGACAGACAGTTCTCAATGACGCACTGACTCTCTTGGGTTATTCTGGGTGGCTAACCCTTCGGAGTTAAAAATCCGAAGAAAAACTTATCTTAGCCAACGAAGCCTCAAGCTCTATCACAGAGACTCCAGCCCTCTCTCCCAGGGCTCTTCTCGAATTCTCCCTCATAAGAACATAAGAACGAAGGAACACTGCAGCAGGCCTACTGGCAATATAAACACAAATGCAGTATAATGTGATCCTTTATTGACTACGTTTCGCCCACACAGTGGGCTTTTTCAAGTCACAAACAGAACTACCTGGGGTGGAAGGAACGCGAGTATTTATAGTCCGGCTGAGGTCAGGTGAAGAATGCTGCATCTGATGATGTACCGAGTTGGGTTGTAGAGTCTAAAAACTTGGGTAGCTTGGAAAGGAGACTGGACAAGTTTGTGAGCAGACCTTCTACAGTGTTCTTATGTGGGATAGCGACGAAGAAGTTTCTTGGCAAGTGGTTCAGCTATGTTATAGAAGCCACTATTCTGGTTGAAGTTGTCGGATATAGAAATAAGTGATGATTCCAGGATTCTTCGGTATTGAGTGTTGTCTTCTGTGGCGATAAGTCTTGAGTTTCTGTAGTTTATCAAGTGGTTGTGTGAATTACGGTGTTGTACGCAGGCATTCCTTGTGTCGTCAGACCTGCTTGCGTATTGGTGTTCTGAAATACGTGTTTGGAGGTCCCTTGATGTTTCGCCCACGTATAACTTGTTGCAGTCATTACAAGGGATTATGTATACCTCAATTTCATGGCCAAAAACTACAGACACAATGACTCCGACTTCCAAAAAGGCTATCTTCAAGGCATCATCTCAGCAGCCATCTCAACACGCAGCTCCCCAGTCATACCCCGACGTTACATCAATGCACTCAAAGGTTTAGCAGAAGACACGACCATCAGGGTCACCACCGCTGATAAAGGAGGTGGTGTTGTTATCATGAACACTGACGATTACAGGAACAAAATGCTCAATCTACTTAATGACCCAGATACCTACAAACCTCTCACAACTAACCAAGTGGACAACCTTACTAAAACTTTTCTTCAAAGGACTCGCCGCATTCTGAGGAGCTCAGAACAAGGGAAGAAACTTCTGCACACCATGCCCAGCAACCCCAGACCTGCCAGAATGTACGGCCTGCCAAAGACTCACAAGCCTGGTATCCCACTGAGGCCCATATCCTCGGGAATAGGCAGTGCTCCCCACAAGCTCTCAGGAATTCTCGCCAAAACACCTCTCGAAACTCTTGGGCACTATCAGTCCAGCACATCTCAAACACTCAGGTGATCTTCTCAATCGCATTCGCAACATCAACATCAGGAACAAGAAACTTTCCAGCCTTGACGTGACTTCCCTATTCACTAAAGTACCTACTAAACAAGCCATCGATCTCTTACGCAAGAAAATTGACGATTCACTTGATCTTCCCATTCCAGCCAGCGACTTCATCGACCTGGTTGAACTATGTGTTGGCTTTACGTGTTTCTCTTTTGAAAATCACCTCTTTCAGCAGACTTTTGGACTACCCATGGGTTCGCCACTCAGTGCAGTCCTAGCGAACCTATACATGGAACATCTAGAAGCCGAACGTTTCTCCACCATTATTCCTTCGTCTGTCACCTGGCTCCGTTATGTTGACGACATTCTCCTCATAACTCCTAAACGCTTCAACGTTCAAGCTCTCCAAGACAAGCTCAACCAGGTCGAGCCTTCAATCCAGTTCACACTTGAAGAAGAGGTCGACAACACTCTTCCTTTCCTTGATGTTCTACTCTGCAAAGCTGACCACGAACTTCGTTTTAAAGTCTATCGAAAACCCACCAACCAAAACGATCTTCTCCACTTCTACTCTCACCACGACACCAAAACCAAACGTGGTGTAATTATAGGCTTCTTCCTGCGTGCACTCAGAATCTGCAGCAACGAGTTCCTTGAGGAAGAATGCACTATAATTGAACAGGTATTTTCCAAACTCCACTATCCTCGTCACTTCATCAGAGACTGCAGACGGCGAGCACTAAACATCTTCAACACACCCAGAGAAGACACTGCCGAGAAGAGATACATAGTCCTTCCCACCAACTCCATTGCCAAACATGTTTCCAACATCTTTGCCAAAACATCATTCCAAGTATCTACCTCCACAACCACGACCATCAAGGACATCACCAGTAGTAGGCAGGACAAGCCTCCATCCTCTGCAGGGGTATACATAATCCCTTGTAATGACTGCAACAAGTTATACGTGGGCGAAACATCAAGGACCTCCAAACACGTATTTCAGAACACCAATACGCAAGCAGGTCTGACGACACAAGGAATGCCTGCGTACAACACCGTAATTCACACAACCACTTGATAAACTACAAAACTCAAGACTTATCGCCACAGAAGACAACACTCAATACCGAAGAATCCTGGAATCATCACTTATTTCTATATCCGACAACTTCAACCAGAATAGTGGCTTCTATAACATAGCTGAACCACTTGCCAAGAAACTTCTTCATCGCTATCCCACATAAGAACACTGTAGAAGGTCTGCTCACAAACTTGTCCAGTCTCCTTTCCAAGCTACCCAAGTTTTTAGACTCTACAACCCAACTCGGTACATCATCAGATGCAGCATTCTTCACCTGACCTCAGCCGGAACTATAAATACTCGCGTTCCTTCCACCCCAGGTAGTTCTGTTTGTGACTTGAAAAAGCCCACTTTTGTGGGCGAAACGTAGTCAATAAAGGATCACATTATACTGCATTTGTGTTTATATTGCCATTGTGTCGGTTTTTTATACCATTTATTTCCACCAGGCCTACTGGCCCATGCGAGGCAGGTCCAAGTCTCCTACGGTCTTAAGCCAATGTTTCCCAACCTAGCCAGGTCAGTTCACATTGACTTAAGGGAGGAACACGGCAACCGACCTGGTAGCACAAGCTATCAGGTCCAACTCGCACCCACCCACATCCACTCATGTATTTAACCAACCTATTTTTAAAGCTACACAACGTTCTGGCCTCTATAACTGTACTTGAGAGTTTGTTCCACTCATCCACAACTCTATTACCAAACCAGCACTTTCCTATATCCTTCCTGAATCTGAATTTTTTCAACTTAAAACCATTGCTGCGAGTCCTGTCTAGGCTGATATTTTCAGCACACTATTTACATCCCCTTTATTTATTCCTGTCTTCCATTTATACACCTCAATCATATCCTCCCTAATTCTACGTCTTTCTAGAGAGTGCAGTTTTCCAGGGCTCTTAGTCTATCCTCATAGGGAAGGTTTTCTGATACATGGGATCAACTTTGTCATCCTCCTTTGTACATTTTCCAGAGCATTTATATCCTTTCTGTAATACGGTGACCAAAACTGTGCAGCATAATCTAAATGAGGACTAACCAAGGATGTATAGAGTTGAAGAACAACCTGAGGACTCCTATTATTTATGCTTCTTGATATGAAGCCAAGGATTCTATTAGCTTTATTGCGAACACTTATGCACTGTTGTCTTGGTTTCAGAGTACTGCTAACCAGAACTCCTAAATCTTTTCGCAATCCGTAATATTAAGATCTACATTATTTAGTTTATATGTCACATGGTTATTGTCCAGTCCAACATTTAGAACTTTGCATTTGTCTATATTAAACTGCATCTGCCACTTCCCCGACCACTGCATCAGTCTATTCAAATCTTCCTGGAGTGCTCTAATGTCCTCATCAGAATGAATTCGACGGCCTATTTTGGTGTCATCGGCAAACTTGCTGATGTCGCTCTTTATGCCCTCATCTATGTCGTTTATGTAGAATGTGAACAGCAGGGTGCCCAACACTGACCCCTGTGGAACACCGCTCGTGACGCTTCCCCACTCTGATTTCTACCAATTTATGCAAACTCTCTGCTGCCTATTTGTCAACCATGCCTCTATCCAGGAAAAAATTTCTCCTCCTATTCCATGTGCCTTAATTTTCCTCAATAGTCTCTGATGTGGGACCCTGTCAAAAGCCTTACTGAAGTCCATTACACAATATCATATTCATTACCATGATCTTCCTCCTCAAATACCTTAGTGAAAAAAGTTAATAAATTCGTAAGGCAGGAACGCCCCTTTTTTAAAACCATGCTGAGATTCGTTGATTAATTTATGCTTTTCAAGGTGGCTACGAACTGCCTCGGCAGTTATTGATTCCATAAATTTTCCCACTATTGAGGTTAGGCTTATTGGTCTATAGTTCGAAGCTAAGGACCTGTCACATGCTTTGAAATAGGTATCACATTTGCCATTTTCCACTTATCTGGCACCATGCCAGTTTGTAGTGATATTTTGAAAAGATTACCCAAAGGTTTGCTAAGCTCCTCTTTACATTCCTTTAGAAAACCCCTTTCATACAGTTCATCAGGGCCTGGGGATTTGTTAGGTTTTAATTTATCTATTTGCCTAAGGACCATGTCACTTGTGACCCTAATCGTGCCCCAGTTTATTATCGTCCTGTTCTACATAATTTATCATTTCTGGAATATCGCTGGTATCCTCCTGCGTAAAAACTGAGAGGAAGTATGTGTTAAAACTTCTACACATTTCCTTTTCACTGTCAGTGAGCTGACCCAAGGAACTTTTGAGTGTGCCTATCTTGTCCCTGATCTTACTTCTGTATACCTGAAAGTATCCTTTTGGGTTAGTCTTCGATTCTCTTGCAACTTTAACCTCATAATCTCTTTCTGCTTTTCTAATTCCCTTTTTTATTTCTCTCTTTAAAATGAATATATCGATTTCTTAATTGCCCCTCTCCTCTTTTGATTTGCCTATAAATGCCTCTCTTTTGACCAATCAGATATTTTAATCTATTGTTCATCCATTTAGGATCATTTTTGTTTGATCTGATTTTCCTATTTGGAACATAATTGACTGAGCAGCTGGAACTATGCCCTGGAAAGCGCCATATCGGCAACCATCACCACCTACCTGACCTTAGTCAGGTCATTCCAGTTCAGCCCACCTAAGTAATTTTTCAGTCCTATGAAATCAGCCAAGCGAAAGTCAGGGACAGAGACTTGATTGCCATTATAGGGTAATTCCATGATATATTAAAACTGAGTGATTTGTGATCACTTTCCCCAAGCTCATCATTAACCTCAAGATTATTAATTAGTGTTTCCCTACTTGCAAGAACCAAGTCAAGGAGGTTATTTCCCCTAGTTGGCTCTGTCACAAACTGTTTTAAAAAAAAAAAACAATCCTGGATCGTATCAAGAAAGTCACCTGACTCTAAATTTCCTGTCAAATTGCTCCAGTCAATCTGTCTTAGTTGAAATCTTCCATTAGCACAACATTTTCTTATGTAGATGCCTTACGAATTTCGTCCCATAGAAGTTTGCTGCACTCCTATCAAGATTTGGGGCCCTGTAAATCACACCCAAAATTAGTTTTTCTCGGCCCTCGAGAAAGCTGTATCCAAACAGATTCAGTGGCTGACTCTTCTAATTTTATATCTTGTCTAACACAACAGTTTAAATTGTCTCTAACATACATCGTACTCCACCACCCTTCCTGTTGACCCTGTCAGTGTGGAATAATTTATGCCTTGTATGTGACATTCAGAGGGCATCTCTCTATCTTTCAGATTGAGCCAGGTCTCTGTTTATAGCAATGATATCTATGTTTCCTGCACTTGCAATTAATCTTAGCTCATCTATCTTATTTCTTACACTCCTGCTACTAGTATAGTAAACTTTAAGGGAGCTAGTCCCTTGCTGCCCTCTGCTGTCTCCCTTTGTTTGCTGTTTCTTTGGGCCTGTATGATCCTCTGTCACCCCTCTTCTTAACTCCAAGGTTGGAGCGGTCACCCTCCATGGGGGAAACACCCCGTGTGATTTACACAAAGGATAAGCTCCTCCTCCAGAGTCATTAACTACTCCTTAATGTCACATTCTCTAACAATAAGACCTGAGACGATCCGGTGTTCTCTTTTGGGATTTCTTACAGTTTTTTGACACCATGACATGGCCAGAGTGTGGCCAATTATCTCTGGCTGGTCAGGATCTACTGTGACCTGATATGTGAAACAATACCCTCCTTCATAATGCAATGCAACCTTAAAAACTGCATATTATTATATTATTATAAAAAATGAAGCGCTAAACCTACAAGGGTCATACAGTGCATCAGGGCAGGGGAAAGTGCAGAAGTATAGAACAGCAACATAGAGAGACAGAAAGGTCTGCGATGAATGGTAGAGGCATCATCATCAAAGTTTGTGCAGTAAATCAGTTGTTGTCAAAAAGTCAACGGTGAGGTCAGTGGTCACTTGCGGTCATACCTGCCTAAGCTCTTGGGAGTTAGCGTGGGCTGTTACCAAGCACCATGACTTGTTGTAGTGTTTTAGAATCTCAGTTTCAGGTGTTGAAGAAGGAGATTCTACTTCTTCAGGAGGAAAATAGAAGCTGAAGCTTCGCATAGATGAGTTTGGGAGCGAGTGTGAGAAGGATTTAGCTGGTAAGGAAGGAATGGTCACCAGCAGTGATAGTGGCAGCCGCTTTAAGTGGCAAGTGGTTCACAGTTCAGGAAGAAGGAAGATAGGAGGATTACCTGGAGTTTACCTGGAGAGATTTTCCGGGGGTCAACGCCCCCGCGGCCCGGTCTGTGACCAGGCCTCCTGGTGGATCAGAGCCTTTAACAGAGAAGATGTGAAGGTAGGAAATCGATTCTCTGTTCTCCAAGAAGAGTGTACTTCAGTGGTTAGTGAGGTTAAGGTACCACTGATTCCCCTGCTAATCAAGGTAAGATATTTTAATAGTAGGAGATTCTCAAGTAAGATATATGGACCGTGCATTTTGTAACAGAGACAGAAAGGTCAGACAGAGAGTGTCTTCCTGCAGCTGGTGTTGGTGACAGTCACCAGGTTGGATAATATTATGGCAGGAATGGGAACAAGCCCATTATCTGTCTTAGTGCTGGGGGTAAAACATTGGAAGGGCAGGAGAGAGGAGCTGCTGGATAAGTACAGGCAGCCATAGAAGTAGTTAGTCTAAGGGAGGGATCCCAGTCATATGTAGCATCCTGCCTAGACAGGGAGTGGGCAATAAATGGATGTCTAGGGCAAATTGGTATAAATTTCTGGCTAAACAGGTACTGCAAGGAACTTGCAATCCCATTCATTGATAACTGGGACCTATTCTTTGGCAAACGTGATATGTATGCAAGGGATGGGGTTCATCTCTCTGGGGATGGAGTGGTTGCATTAGCCAATTCAATTAGAGGGTAATTGATGAATTTGTCTAGGAATTTAAACTGATAGATTATAGAGGTATGGGTGTTTGTGGTACACAATCAGGCTGCAGCATTAGGGTTTAAAAACAGCAGTTATTACCGGGATACCTAAGGGATATGTTTGAAAGACAATATTCAGAATAAAGTTGCTATTAATGGCAAATCAATTGATTAACAAACAAAGAGAGATAGTACAGGGCAACAAGTGACTAGCTTCCTTAAGGTTTACTATACAAATAGTAGGAGTCTAAGAAATAAGATAGATGGCTAAGATTACTTCAAGTGTAGGTAATATAGATATTTTTGGGGTATAAAAAGGACCTGGTTAAACCCTGAAAGATAGAGAAATGCCTTCTGAATGCAACATACAGGGTTATAAACTATTCCACACTGATAGGGTCAACAGGAAGCGTGGGTGTGTGGCGATGTATGTCAGAGAAAATTTAAATTGTTGTCTTAGACATGATATAAGATTAGAAACATCGAACACAGAATCCGTTTGGCTACAGTTTTTCGAGGGACGTGACAAATTAATTTTGGGTGTGATTTATAGGCCCCCAAACCTTGATAATAGATTATGTAGAACAGGATGATAATAAACTATGTACGATTGCGGTGACTAGTGGCATGGTCCTCAGACAAATAGAGAAACTAAAACCTAACAAATCCCCAGGCCCTGATGAACTGTTTGCAAGGGTGTTAAAGGAATGTAAAGATGAACTTAGCATACCTTTGGCTAATCTTTTTAACATATTACTACAAACTGGCATAGTGCCTGAGAAGTGGAAAATGGCAAATGTAATACCTATTTACAAGGCAGATGACAGGTCCTTGGCTTCGAACTATGGACCAATAAGCCTTACCTCCATAGTTGGAAAATTTATGGACTCAATAATTGCCAAAGCAATTCGTAGCCATCTTGACAGGCACAGATTGATTAATGAATCTCAGCATGGTTTTACAAAGGGGCGTTCCTATCTTACGAATTTACTAACTTTTTTCACTAAGGTGTTTGAGAAGGTAGATCATGGTAATGAATATGATATTGTGTATATGGACTTCAGTAAGGCTTTCGATAGAGTTTCACACCAGAGGCTTTTGAGGAAACTTAAGGTACACGGAATAGGAGGAGATATTTTTTCCTGAGTAGAGGCATGGCTGACAAATAGACAGCAGAGAGTTTGCATAAATCGGGAGAAATCAAAATGGGGACACGTCACAAGCAGTGTTCCTCATGGGTCAGTGTTGGGCCCGTTGTTGTTCACAATTTACATAAACGACATAGATGAGGGAATAAATAGCCACATAAGCAAATTTGTTGACGACACTAAAACAGGCCGTCCAATTCATTCTAACGAGGACACTAGAGCACTCCAGGATGATTTGAATAGACTGATGCAACGGTCGGAGAAGTGGCTGATGCAGTTTAGTATTGACAAATGCAAAGTTCTAAATGTTGGACAGTTAAATAACCATGCCACATATAAACTAAATAATGTAGATTGTGAGGGAAAAGTTCAATAGATAGGAGTAGCGATATAGTAACAATAGTTTCATTGCCGGCTACTAGTTAAGGTAGGGCAAGTAAAGCTCCTGCCTTTCTTCCCCCTCCCCGAAAGTGATAGTTTCACTGCCGGCTACTTGTTAAGGTAGGGTAAGTCAAGCTCCCGTTTTTCCCCCCCTTTTTTTCCCCCCCCCCTGAAAGTGATAGTTTTGACTGCCAGCTGC
>NW_026471363.1:0-31679 GCF_026875155.1 Cherax quadricarinatus | reverse complement strand
TGTTCAACAAGACTAGTCCCAAGCTACGGGGATTGTCCTATGAAGAAAGTTAGGGAAAATTCGGCCTGACGAAACTGGGGCAGGAGGGTCAGGGAGACATTGGATAACGACATATAAAATACTGCGCGGAATAGACGCGGTGGACAAAGACGGGATGTTCCAGAGATGGGACACAGACACAAGAGTCACAATTGGAAGTTGAAGACTCAGATGAATCAAAGGATGTTAGGAAGTATTTCTTCAGTCATAGAGTATCAGGCCATGGAATAGCCTAGAAAGTGATGTGGTGGAGGCAGGAACCATACATAGTTTTAAGGCGAGGTATGATAGAGCTCATGGGGCAGGGTGTTGTGTTTGATGTTACAATCTGGCCAGTACAACTCTGTCTTAATGTGGTGTTGATGTTACAATCTGGCCAGTACAACTCTGTCTTAATGTATGGTGTTGATGTTACAACCTGGCCAGTACAACTCTGTCTTAATGTCTTCAGTTTTGTGTATTATTCTCTTGTTCTACTTGGTACTTGTGTTCACTTATACCGTTTTAACTGTATGCTATTATACTTGTGTGTTACAGTATTGTTTCGTTGTGTTGCTGTATAGTTCTTCTGTGTCACTGTACTTTATTGCTTTGTGTTGTTCTACTGTTATTATGAGTTACTTGTGTTATTAAAGTGTTGTCATGTGTTAATACAGTGTTTTATGTGTTGGTATGTAGTTCTTAACAGCAGCAATTTTCTTCTGTGTTACTATATTTAAGTTACTGTACTGTTCTTGGGTGTTACTGTAGCGTTTTTCTTCATTACTGTTGCTGTGTGGTTGACATGTTTACTGTGTTGCTGAGGTGAGGTAAAGCTCCCATATTATTATTTATATCTAGCACTTCAAACTTTTCCACTGCAGCTTCTACAACAGTGTCTCCCACACTGATTATTCATGTCACTTCAAGCATTACTCAACATTTCTAACACACTGACTTAACGTCTCCCACGATTCTCCCTTTTCTCATTTGCACTTATATCCTCTTATAAAATATAATGCAACTAACACTTTCCACAATACACACATACACACACAAAAAATAGTAAATCTCGAAGTAATAAAGTCGACCGTCATGGTAGTCCTCAATCTGTTGACAAAAAAGATTTCTGCAGCCAGACGTGCAACCTGACTGGCTAGTTTGTGTTATTGTTACTGTCTCCGTTACTGCTGTATTTTGTGATGATATCTTGCTGCAATATCCATTTGCAACTCTAGCAAATATATATTATACACACACACACACACAACACACCGAAACATGGAGAGCCAAGATGATGGATGTGTACTTGAAAACCTCATGCATCAACATGTCAGGGACACAACCAGAGAGAGAGGGGAGGATGAGCCCAGCAAGACTGGATCTTGTGTTCACCCTGAGCAGTTCGGACATTGAGGACATCACTTACGAGAGGCCCCTTGGAGCTAGCGATCATGTGGTGCTGAGTTTTGACTATATAGTAGAGTTACAAGTGGAGAAGGTAACAGGAACTGAAGGGGACAGGCCAAACTATAAAAGGGGGGACTACACAGGTATGAGAAACTTCCTGCAGGAGGTTCAGTGGGACAGAGAAATGGTGGGAAAATCAGTAAACGAGATGATGGAATATGTGGCAACAAAGTGCAAGGAGGCAGAGGAAAGTTTTGTTCCCAAGGGAAACAGAAATAATAGGAAGACCAAAACGAGTCCTTGGTTTACCCGAAGGTGTAGGGAGGCAAAAACTAAGTGCAACAGAGAATGGAAAAGGTACAGGAGGCATAGGACCCCAGGAAAACAAGGAGATTAGTAGAAGAGCCAGAAACGAGTATGCACAGATAAGGAGGGAGGCCCAGCGACAGTATGAAAACGACATAGCATCGAAAGTCAAATCTGACCCGAAACTGTTGTATAGCCACATTAGGAGGAAGACAACAGTCAAGGACCGGGTGATAAGGCTGAGGAAAGAAGGTGGAGAACTCACAAGAAACGATCAAGAGGTATGTGAGGAGCTCAACACGAGAATTAAGGAAGTATTTACAGTAGAGACAGGAAAGGGCAATGGGGGGACAGACCAGATGGGGACACCAGCAAGGAATACACCAACAAGTGTTGGACGACATACATACAGATGAGGAGGAGGGGAAGAAACTGCTAAGGGACATCGATACCTCAAAGGCAATGGGACCGGACACCATCTCCCCGTGGGTCCTTAGAGAGGGAGCAGATATGTTGTGCATGCCACTTGCCACAATCTTCAACACATCCCTGGAAACTGGGCAACCCACCTGAGGTATGGAAGACGGCAAATGTAGTTCCCATTTTTAAAAAAGGAGACAGAAAAGAGGCACTAAACTATAGACCTGTGTCATTGACGTGTATAGTATGCAAAATTATGGAGAAGATTGTCAGGAGGAGAGTGGTGGAGCACCTGGAACGGAACAGGAGTATAAATGCCAACCAGCACGGATTCACGGAAGGCAAATCCTGTGTCACAAACCTTCTGGAGTTTTATGATAAAATAACAGAAGTAAGACAAGAGAGAGAGGGGTGGGTTGATTGGCATCTTCTTGGACTGCAAGAAGGCCTTTGACACAGTTCCTCACAAGAGATTAGTGCAGAAGCTAGAGCATCAGGCGCATATAACAGGAAGGCACTGCAAGGGATCAGAGAATACCTGACAGGAGGCAACAACGAGTCATGGACGTAATGATGTATCACAGTGGGCACCTTGACGAGCGGGGTCCCACAGGGGTCGCCCCTAGGACAGTGCTATTTTTGGTATATGTGAACGACATGACGGAAGGTTAGATTCAGAAGTGTCCCTGTTTGCAGTTTATGTGAAGTTAATGAGGAGAATTAAATCTGATGAAGACCAGGCAGGACTTCAAAGAGACCTGGACAGACTGGACACCTGGTCCAGCAAATGGCTTTCTCGAATTTAATCCTGCCAAATGCAAAGTCATGAAGATAGGGGAAGGGCACAGAAGACCACAGACAGAGTATAGGCTAGGTGGCCAAAGACTGCAAACCTCACTCAAGGAGAAAGATCTTGGGGTGAGTATAACACCGAGCATGTCTCCGGAAGCACACATCAATCAGATAACTGCTGCAGCATATGGGCGCCTGGCAAACCTGAGAACAGCATTCCGATACCTTAGTAAGGAATCATTCAAGACACTGTACACCGTTTATGTCAGGCCCATACTGGAGTATGCAGCACCTGTTTGGAACCCGCACTTGATAAAGCACGTCAAGAAACTAGAGAAAGTACAAAGGTTTGCGACAAGGTTAGTTCCAAAGCTAAGGGAATGTCCTATGAAGAAAGATTAAGGGAAATCGGCCTGAGGACACTGGAGGACAGGAGGTCAGGGGAGCATGATAACGACATATAAAATACTGCGTGGAATAGACAAGGTGGACAAAGACAGGATGTTCCAGGGAGGGGACACAGAAACAAGAGGCCACAATTGGAAGTTGAAGACAAATGAGTCAGAGAGATAGTAGGAAGTATTTCTTTCAGTCATAGAGTTGTAAGGCAGTGGAATAGCCTAGAAAATGACGTAGTGGAGGCAGGAACCATACACAGTTTTAAGACGAGGTTTGATAAAGCTCATGGAGCGGGGAGAGAGAGGGCCCAGTAGAAACCGGTGAAGAGGCGGGGCCAGGAGCTAAGACTCGACCCCTGCAACCACAAATAGGTGAGTACAAATAGGTGAGTACACACACACACACACACACACACACACACACAACACACACACACACACACACACACACACACAAGAGTATGTACAGATAAGGAGGGAGGCCCAACGACAGTATGAAAATATCATAGCATCAAAAGTCAAGTCTGACCCGAAACTGCTGTATAGCCACATCAGGAGGAAGACAACAGTCAAAGACCAAGTGATCAGGCTGAGGACAGAAGGTGGGGAACTCACAAGAAACGATCACGAGGTATGTGAGGAGCTCAACATGAGATTTAAGGAAGTATTTACGGTAGTGACACGAAGGGCTCTGGGAAGACAGCACAGAGGGGAACACCAACAGGTAATATACCATCAAGTGTTGGATGACATGCAAACAACGGAGGTGGAGGGCAGAACCTGCTAAGTGACCTTGATACTTCAAAGGCGATGGGTCTGGAAAACATCTCCCCGTGAGTCCTTAGAGAAGGAGCAGAGAAGCTGTGCGTGCCCCTAACCACAATCTTCAATACATCCCTTGAAACTGAGCAGCTACCTGAGGTATGGAAGACGGTAAATGTAGTCCCCATTTTTAAGAAAGGAGACAGAAACGAGGCCCTAAACTACAGGCAAGTGTCTCTGACGTGTATAGTATGCAAAGTCATGGAGAAGATTATCAGGAGGAGAGTAGTGGAGCACCTGGAATGGAACAAGATTATAAATAACAACCAGCACGGATTCATGGAATGAAAATCCTGTGACCTGGAGTTCTATGACAAGGTAACAGAAGTAAGACACGAGAGAGAAGGGTGAGTTGATTGCATTTTCCTGGACTGCAGGAAGGCCTTCGACACAGTTCCTCACAGGCGATTAGTGCAGAAACTGGAGGACCAAGCGCGTATAACAAGAAGGGTACTGCAGTGTATCAGAGAATACCTGACAGGGAGGCAACAACGAGTCATGGTACACGATGAGGTATCACAGTGGGCTCCTGTGACGAGCGGGGTCCTACAGGGGTCAGCCCTAGGACAAGTGCTATTTTTGATATATGTGAATGACATGATGGAAGGGATAGACTCTGAAGTGTCCCTGTTCGAAGGTGATGTGAAGTTAATGAGAAGAATTAAATCAGATGAAGATCAGGCAGGACTTCAAAGAGACCTGAACAGGATGGATACCTGGTCCAGCAACTGGCTTCTCGAATTCAACCCTGTCAAATGCAGATTCATGGAAATTGGGGAAGGGCAAAGAAGACTGCAGACAGAGTATAGGCTAGGTGGCCAAAGACTGCAAACCTCACTCAAGGAGAAAGATCTTGGGGTGACCATAACACCGAGCACGTCTTCGGAAGCACACATCAACCAGATAACTGCTGCAGCATATGGGCGCCTGGCAGCACCAGTTTTTGGAACCTACACCTGATCAAACACGTCAAGAAATTAGAGAAAGTACAAAAGTTTGCAACAAGCTAGTTTCGGAGTTCAGGGAAATGTCCTACGAAGAAAGGTTGAGGGAAATCGGATTGACGACACTGGAGGATAGAAGGGTCAGAGGAAACATGATAATGACATACAAAATACTGCGTGGAATAGATAAGGTGGACAGAGACGGGATGTTCCAGAGAGGGGACACAGAAACAAGGGGTCACAATTGAGAGGTGAAGACTCAGGCTAGTCACAGGGATGTTCGGAAGTATTTCTTCAGTCATAGTGTCGTCAGGAAGTGGAATAGCCTAGCAAGTGAGGTAGTGGAGGCAGGAACCATACATAGCTTTAAGACGAGATATGACAAAGCTCAGGAAGCAGAGAGAGAGAGGACCTAATAGCGATCAGTGAAGAGGCGGGGCCAGGAGCTGAGTCTTGACCCGTGCAACCACAATTAGGTGAGTACAGAGATTAGGAGGGAGGCCTAGCGACAGTACGAAAACAGCATAATATCGAAAGTCAAGTCTGGCCCGAAACTGCTGAGATTCATAAATTAATTTATACTTATCAAGATGGCTACGAGTTGCTTCGCAATTATTGATTCCATAAATTTTCCCACTGTGGAGGTAAGGCTTATTGGTCTATAGTTCGAAGATAAGGACCTGTCACCTGCCTTGTAAATAGATATTACATTTGCCTGGTACTATGCCAGTTCACTTGTCTGGTACTATGCCAGTTTAAAATTAATATATTGAAATGATTAGCCAAAGGTATGCAAGTTCCTCTTTACATGCCTTTACAACCCTCGCAAACAGTTCATCAGGGGCCTTTTTTTCTTTTCTTTTTCCTTTTTTTTTTTTATCTCCTGTAACACAGAGTTGATTTTTTAAGCCCATCCCCTTTTTTGATACGCTTATATGTGCCTCTTTTTGACCAATGGATTTTTAATCCATTGTTTTCCTTTTGGGGCATTTTGTTAGATCTAATTTCCTTACAGGAACCAAAAATTTTCTGGGCAGCTTTTCTAGCTCTGAAAAACGTCAATTGGGAAAACCAACATACCTACCTTACCCATATCAGGTCATCCCAATTTAGCTCACCCAGGTAAAATTTTCAGTCCATGAATTGGCCAAGCGGAATATGGGGCACAGACTGATTTTTAGTTATCTGGGGTATGAAGGGTTTCTCAGCCCTGTAACAATTCAACAGTATTACTCGGGAGCTCCCCTCAGGAAAATTAATAAAAGAAAAAAAAATAATAATTCCAAAGATAAAAACTATTTATTAAATCAAAATAAAACAACAAAACATGAAAGTAATCCTATTTTTAAAGAAAAATGAAAAATGAAATGAAAAAAATAACATTTAACTCAACACTAATATCCAAATGTGTCTGGGGTTGGGGCAGTTGTTGAAACCGTAGCCGTTGCGATGATAAGGGGGGGGTCGCGGTGTTGGTGACCCTCCCCTGGCTTTCTTCACAGTTAAACCCGTGAGTATTCATCCCGGACAGGGAAAGAGGTCTTTACCGCTGAATGCTGTGGGGGTTACGTCCTGCAATTTCATACAGGTGCACAGGTAGTGAGATCAAATAGCGAAACTCTGGACTTAGTCCTACTCCATCCGTTCTACTCGTTGATTTCCCCGGGGACCCCCTCTAACTCCAAGCTGGGAAAGAAGACGGTTACCCACGCTTAAATAATCACTCCATGGGAGGTACAAAATTTAAAAGACTTGGTGATTTTACAACAGTCAACCTAGAGCAAGACTGAAAGAAATAATTTATTTTTGGGCAAAAAAGGGAAACTTTTAACCAAAAAAAATCCACTAGAATACAAGGCAGGCATGTACTTACAGATAGAGTTGGTGAGCCTGTGAGTCTAGTGATTTACTGTTTAAACAGAGCCCACACGTCACCTTTCGGGGGGGAGGGGGGAGAAGAGCGGAGGGGAAGGGATAGCGGGAGCTAGACTTGACCCTACCTAACAAGCTAGCGGCAGCACAAAATATCAATTTCAGGGAGGGGGAGGTGGAGAAAAGGCTGCGAAAAACTGGCCCTGGTTAAAAAGGCGTGGTGACTCTACCCTACCTTAACTAGAAGCCGACATAGAAACTACTGATACTATATATTCCTTCTATACCTATCTATTGAACTTTTACTCACACCCCCCAATGCCAAGACCCCCCCCACCCCCCCCCCCCCCCCCCCCCCCCCCCCCCCCCCCCCCCCCCCCCCCCCGCTTATAATCAAGAGAGTATAAGAAGAATAGGCGGAGAAAAAGTTCTTAACATGTGGAAGGCGTGTATGCAACAATCTTCTTCTGCTGTCACGACTTAACCCAGTCAGAGATACATAATTGGATGAACCATTGATATACACCAAATTAAGGGGGAAACTTTTATCAAGCCTGGTTTGCCAATGTCCCCTCCAGAGGGACTGTTGGTTTCCTTAAAAGTTTCTAGGTATATCAAAGGTTTGTGGCCGTTGCTAAATGGATTTCTTCCCACAATAAATTTAGTTTGGAGATACCCCCAACAAAGGGCTAAACATTCCTTTCTATGTGGAGTATTTGTTTCTTTGGAAAGGAGTTTCGGCTTAGGAAGCATACAGGAAGGAGGGGAGTACCTTCATGGTATTGTAGTAACACCGCACCTAAGCCAGTATTGGTGTACGGCATCAGTCTTATACAAAATGTTTTATTAATCATCTGGAATCTTAGTATAGGCGTCTTTCGCAAAGATAACTTTACTCCATTAAACTTTCCGAGCTACGTCGGAAAGTTCAAGAGGTTCCTTCACAGACTTTTTAAGAAAAGTCGGAATAAGATGCCTGTACGATCGCAAGATTCGGGATATAAAACCGTGAATAAAAAATTTACAGAACAAGAAAGGTACGCTTGAGTTTCTTGGTTTTGGGGAATTTAAATTCTATTAAAGCTTTGATCATACTGGGACGAGGCTGCAGAGAGTTATTAGAAAGTTCAGTCGCAAGATATCTAATCTTGTTATACCCCAAGAGGCATTCTTCAGCTTGGCAGTGAGGCATGTGGAGCGTAACCTACTCAAAAACTGTTGTTAAATGTTTGGATATGTTCGCCCCACGTAGATGTCATTACGTAAAAATGTTATCAAAAAAATAAACTGTACATTTGCATATTACCCAAGACCTTTCTCATCAGTCTCACGTAGAGTAGCACAGGCAGTTACCAACAACCGAAGGGCGCATAGTTCTATGTTGCATCAGTCCTTGGTGATAGGAAAAAGCGGTGTACGCTTAGAGAAGGATTAACTTTGACTTGGATGATATGCCTGCGCCAATATCAATCTTGAAAGAAGGAAGCGTCCATAAAATTTGTGTGATCGCTATCTATTTAAGGGCATAGGCTCAGCATCCACCGAGTTATAGCATTAAGCGCCTCTGAAGTCATTAGCAAGTCTATATGAATGTATCTCCTTCTTAACCATGACTACTGACACTGTGAACATATGAAGATACTGAAGGTATTCAATGATCTTTACGTTTTAATAATTTGTCTACTCTCGCGCGAGGTCAAATGCATCCCTAAGGTGAACTGGAACTGGGTTATAATTCCGTTTGATAGGCATTGTCCCGTCACTAAGTCAATCTTATGGACTTCCGTAGGAGGCTAACACCTGGAATATCAGTAAAGACGTTCTGAAAAGTTACTCATACATTGACGTAGTTCATGGTCTCTTATGCGTAATCAAAAGATTTCATTAATATTAATGTTGGTTGCATCGAGTGGTCAAGAGTCACCAAGTCATGTAGTTCTTCAATCAGTCTATGATTAGTGGTGGTCATACGCTACACTTGACATTCTTCAGTTGTCTTATCAAGTTCGTGTGGATATTAAAAACTAAGTCAAAGTTGTAAGGCCGTTAACGAATTTCTTCGGTAATATTTCTTAAGGATGTTGGTATGATAAAGCTTAGGTTTCCCCTTGAACTTCTATGAGGTAGTCAACTCCCACAAATTTTTAATACTTTATATGGGACCTTTCCATGCTACTAATTAATTTATTTGGACTGATGGCAAAAGTACAAGAACTTCATCCCCTACGTTAAAACTTCTCCTATGACTTTTGATTCAAAATAGGTTTCTGTACTTGTCCATTGACAATCTTGGTTTCGAAACTATGTCAGAGTCTCCTCAAAGTTTGGAATTCTAAGGTCAAGAGAATGGTATGAAGACTGAACCTCAGCATTTTCTCCTCATTAGGGCCATAAGTCATGAAGGATGGGACAATGGGACCTCTGGCCTGTCTACCATAGAGAACGTTCAAAAGGTGAAAACCCCAAAGAGTCACTGGGAACTTCCCTCATGGCAAACAAAGCACAGGGTAGGTAACGATGCCACTCCTTAGGTTTAAGGGAGCAAAGTTTCCTTAAAATGGACTTGAGAATCGAATGCTGGCGCTCAATCCTCCCATTACAGCTGGGATGATAGGGTGTGGTGAAGAGAGGCTTCACTCCCAGAAGTTGGTATAGATGTTGCATTAAGTCAGATGTGAATTGTGTCCCACGGTCAGACAAAATTTCTCTAGGGATGCCCACTCTGGAGAAGATGGACAAAAGGGCTTCAGCCACCTCTGTAGTAGTTATGGTCTTTAAGGGTATGGCTTCAGGGAAACTCGAAGCATAATCAACTAATGTTAATATATATCTATGTCCCCCAGATGAAAGTGGAGATAAAGGACCAACGATGTCAATAGCTACTCTTTCAAACGGTACCGTAAAGATAGGCATTTTGACCATAGGTACTCGCCTGGTACCTCGGGAGGATGACAGTTGGCAAACTTTACACGATCTACAATAGGTAGTGACATCTGAGGACATTTTAGGCCAAAATAGGTTTCCCTAATTTTATTTAAGGTTTTACGATGCGAGAAATGTCCGGCCACTGGCAGGTCATGAGCCATTTTAAGAACAGTCTCTCTGCATTGACTTGGAACAACTAAGATGGAATAGTCTTCTCATCTGAATTTAATTTGAATACTGACTTGTACAAGATACCTTTTATATATTCAAATTTATATGAAAAGTTTTTCCTTTGGATAACTTGATTTTGTTTAGCGGCATTATGGCAATTCTGAAGAGAAGGGCAATTACGTTGTAAATTGACAAAGGAGTCCTTCGATATATCTAAAGGCTTAAAGTCAGGGAAAATCAAAGGATGGACAGTAGGAGAAGCCTGGGCTTTGGTCTGAGCCCTAGTCAAGACATTTATGGTATCGGAGGTGATATCTTCACTTTCATCTAACAAGTGAACCGGTGATCCTACTACCTCGCTTTCGAGAGTAGCATCACTGGTTTTTAATCCCACATGAATCTCACGAGACATTGTCTCATCTGAACTTTCGAGGGGCTTCTCTGACTCTACAGGAAGAGGATCTGAAACACTTATATCCATCTTTGGTGATGAAAGGTCAACCTCAGAAGGAAGAATGGCACCTTTTACATTACCTATTAGTACGGAGCAAGAAGTGATGGGAGCTAGTACGGCTTCAGACCAACCTGTGAACCATTTAGACCTAATGTAACAACGGATGGTAGGAAAAGTGTCCGTACGGCCCAAGTAGTCTGAAAGTATAGCAGAGGAATGAGTTTCTTTAAGGTTAGGGAACAGCTTATCAGAAATGACTATACATGTGCATCCAGTGTCTCGTAAAATGGTAGATACATTAAGTCCATTAACTGTTCCTGAACAGAAGGGTGCTTGGTCATTACAGTCTTTAAAACATCTTCCAACTTTTTGGACCTTCTTAGAAGGACAATCTGGACGTTTATGTCCCTTAACACCACACAAATGACAAACAGGAATAAAAGAAGTCATTTTACTTTCCACTAGAGGCTTTGATTTCTTAAGGTCTGATGAACCCTTGCCTTAGGGTTCGATCCCTTTAGGTCTTTATAGGAATTGTGAGCCTCAGCATACAGGTCAGCAGCCTCAGCAACTTCCTCAGCTTTAATCAGGTTACGTTCTCTGATGAATGTTCGTATCTGGTGAGGAAGAGCTGTCAGGAACTGGTCAGCAACCATGAAGTCTCTAAGAGATTCATAACTGTGATCAATTCCTGAACTCTCTATCCAAAAGTCGAACAAACGAAAGAGTGTTACCTGTAACTGTTGAAAGTTCTGGCCAGGCTGTAAGGTGGCATACCTGAAATCTTTCCTGTAAGAATTAGTGGTTTTTTGATATGCTTTAAGGATTGCCTTCTTCAGTAGGTTATAATTACATATGATATCCTGCGACAAAGTTGCATAGATATTCAAGGCTGTACCAGAAAATAACATTCCTAACCTGGTAGCCCAGGTGTCAGCAGGCCATTCACAGAGGGTAGCGGTATTTTCAAACCTGATAATGTATGAAGTTATGTCTTCCCCCTCTGTGAAGGGAGGTAAATTAGGTGTTGGAATATGTGCACTGACTGCACGTTGTTCCATTACTCCTTCCTCTAATTGTTGTTGTGTAAAAGTTAACTTTTTATTCTCTAATTCAAGGCGAGATTTTTCGAGCTCGCGATCCTTTTCTCTCTCTATTAACTCATGTTCTCTAGCTTTTTCCTCAACTTCTCTATCCTTTGCTCTTTCCTCAAGTTCTCTTAATTTAACTGTTCCTTCGTTCTCCTCACGTCTCTAGCTCTTTCCTCACGATCAAGTCTATCACGCTCCTTTTTGGTCTTCTCCTCTCTTTCTAACTGTCTTTCTTGATTTCTCTCTCAATTCTCTCTCTTCTCCTTTTTCTCTTCTCTTTCAAGTTCTCTCTTCTCCTTATTTCTCTTCTCTTTCATTCCTCTCTCTCTCTCTTCTTCTCTCTCTTTCCTTTCAACTGTCTTTCTCTCTCATTCTCTCTTTCAAGTCTTTCCTGGATCTTAGCACTAATGAAAGATTCTAAATTTTTCCCTGTTATTCCTAACTTACTTCCAGCTTCATCCAAAACTGGTATTCATCCATGCTTGCAAGAATAACTTAAACTATCAGGGGAAATGAAACGGGTATTTAAAGAAAACGGAGGGTTCAATTCCTGCTCCGCTCAAACTGTAAATAAACCAGAGGGCTCGATCCCTGCTTCAATTAAAATTATTGTATAACAAAAACGAAGGGTTTATGCCGGCTCTGAGCAAACAGTAAGTAGAATGGGGTCCCTTGACCATCAATCTTTCACCAACAAATCAAGAGTGTCCTATGACAGTTCCCTTGATATCAATAAAGAGCTCAATGAAACAAGTTGTCACTGAGAAATCTCGGGTCCCTAGAGTCTAATCCTCCAAAGTGTTTCAAGCTCACAAAAAGTGGCAGAATTAATATATTCCTGCCTGACTTGACTTACAATAAATTGAGACTAAAACAATCACCAAATCTTTAAATACCTGTACTGTAGTCCTACCATAGAGAATGATTACTCATGGCTGGTGGTAACCGTCTGTGGTATGCGGCGTTGAAGTTCCAATGGTAGATTCGAGATGGAGTTGAATCTTGATTCAGTAGGTTGATCCTGGCAAGGTCGCCACTTGTGAAGGCTTACTCAGCCCTGTAACAACTTCAGACAGTATTACCAGGCTGGCTCCTCCTCAGGAAAATTAATGAATAGAAAGAGAAATAATAACAGACAAAAACATAAAAACTTTATTATATTATAAATATAAAATATAAAAACACTTAAATATGAATTATTAATCCTACATTTAAAGAAATGAAAATGAAAATGTAATTGAATAACTGAATTCAACGCTAATATAAAACTTTGGTGTCTGGTGTTGGTGGGACACTGCGTGTTGTTTCTTGGAAATCGTAGCTGTTGCCGATGATGTGGGGGAGGAGTCGCAGGTGTTGATGACAACCACCAGCTCGTTTCTTCACAGAATAGCCATGGTATTTTCTATCCCTATGACAGGAAAGCAGGATCTTTACCGCTGCAATGATGAGTGGTTTACGTCCTCAATTTATACAGGTGCACAGGTAATTAATACAATCAAAAAGGGTGAAGTCTCAAGGGTTTAGTCCATCTCATCAGTTCTACTCGTTGATTGAGGTGACCTCTCTTCATCCAAGCTGGAAAGATAGACACGTACCACTGCTTTAAGAAAATCATTTCCTGATTGTATAATACCTAAAAGAGGTGGTGATTATTACAACAGTACTTAGTGCAAAACTGAAAGGACTAAGTTTATTATTTGTCAAAGTGAAGATTTTCAACCAATAAATCACTAGAATACAGGCAGGAATGTACTTAGTAGTGCTGGGTGAACCTGTGAGGCTAGGATTACTGTTTGGACCGGAGGACCCCACACTTCACCTTTCGGGGGGGGGGAAGAAGGAGGGGAAGGGATAGCGGGAGCTAGACTGACCCTACCTTAACAAGCAGCCGGCAGTCAAACTATCATTTGGGTGGGGGAAAAAAGGCGGGAATAGCGGGAGCTTGGACTTACCCTACCTTAACAAGTAGCGGCAATGAACAACTCATTGTTCCTATATCTCCTCGCTACTCCTATCTATTGAACTTTTCCCTCACACTGTGTTACACCCTTTTGTTCATTTTGTTCATTTTGTTCTTTTCTTATCACATGGGAACTTTTACATGTTATTTTTGCTATTTGCACTTAATATTATATTCAGGAGTTAATTCCATTAGTAGCCTAAATGGATTTACTCGACTTTATAATATTATCTGGTCGTATTACTTAGCTTTGTTTTAGGTAGGTCATTTAATTAGTGTCAACTGCTTGTGCCTGGCCAAAGCAACCAGTAGGGTGTTTGAGTGCTCAAACCCTCCTGACCGAGACAAAGTGGCTGATAAAGCCTCACGAGTTAGTTCATACCTTCCTCTGGAACAGGAAGGGTCAAGGGAAGTATCCACCTCTAAAACCACCATTTGCCTCCTAGAAATCCCTGGAATTTCGGGTACTTACTGCTAAGACTTATCTCGTTGGGAGAGGCGGTTGGAAAAAGTCTTAGAGAAAGTGAAGGCAAGTGAGCAAGACTCTGTAGTGTATGAGGATTATTGTTAAAATGAACTATCATAAAGAAATCTATTGTGTTTCGAGTTTTTAGGCCAATGCCTGTGGCATGTTCATATACTAATGTTTCGTGACTCACTCAGAGCCATTGTTAATACTTGACCTAGTACTGTGTTGTTTTAATGAGGAATGGTAAAGTATTTACTCATAGTGCTAAAAATGAGAAGGTGAATTTTAGTGATTATTAGATTATTTAATAAATTAAATAGAAACTAAAAAAATTCCTTTTTCCTCTGAAGTGAGTAACTAGACGTACTAAGTTTTTTTTGTTATGAAAAGCACTATAACCCAGGACACTGACTATGTTCGTAACACACCGCCTGATGGCACTCTTCCGCACCAATCTTAGTTCATACCTCTCCTCCCTCTTAGATGCTTCTGGTGTCTACTCTACTTCGTGTTCCTCTTGTCCTCTTCAATACTTTGTGAACAAATGGTGATCTCTTTCTGACAGAAATCAGGGAGCACAAAGGTAGTGTTAGGCTTGCCACACCAACATGCTCTTTTCTGTCATGTCAGAGATCCACAGTCATTCCTATTGACTGGTCTTCAGCTAAAACTGTCTACCCCACTACCAATTTCACAGTTGCCGTCTGGTTGAATCCTCCTTATACAATCTTTCCTTGCATGAGTCTTAGTCCTGTGCCTTTGTCACTGTAGATGCTTTCTTTCCCATTACACTGTAAAATGCTCCAAACTTCAGAGCACCGTGACTAAACTGATCTTTTTTCTCCTCCTCCCTTTTCCCTTTCTTTTTCCTCTTTTTCTTTTTTTTTTTTACATAGGGTTTGACAAGGTTAATGAATCCCTAGTTTTATTGAAAAAGCTATTTACAGGTTTATGGTTCCTAACTTTTTTGGCAAGCTAAGAGCTGTTACCTACATCAGCTCGTTTGAAAGTATTTTTATGTTATTGAGACAACTAAGTAGGGGAAGGATGAAGTTGGAGCCCATCTGTGGCCAGAATTTTCATTTGACAACTAACGTTATCGCGTTGACTTCATAATGCTGTACAATATGTTCCATACTCGAGTCATCCTGGGGATTAATGATCTCAGATGGAGTGATGTTCTGGAGAAGGATGCACAGAGGAAGTTGCTGCTTTTGCCGTCTGTGGTATAAAAGTTGTTTCCACACTGTCTCGAAGTGGATCAAGTGTGGTACTTTGACAATATTGGCCTTGTAAATAACAGTAAGGCCACCCACATCCCTCCTGATGTTAAAGGCACTGCTGAAAGGACAGATCTATCCAGGATGGGTCCAGGCGGAGAGATGAGAAGTCTTGCTCATGGTTACTACTCTGTCAAGCAGTCGAGATGAGCGTGGGGGGGGGCAGGCAAACAAGGAAAGTGGGCATAATCAAGGTGTGAGTGTACTTGTGCCTCGTTCAGAATCTTGCAACCCTACTGTCAAGCAGATGCGAGATACGTCGAAGGCTATAAGCTTCCTGGCTGCCTTGTTTGCTAGATTTACAACATGGTTCATCATGGCTAGTTTGGATATCACCTCTCCAGGTGCCAACACCCTCCCATTAATCATTATCTACTGCACCAGCATTACCATCATGGAGCCTAGGGACGATCATCATATGCGTTTTCTCAGGTGCAAATGTTACTTTGCCCATCTATTTCCACCAAGCCTGATTATAGCTTTAGCTGGATGATTGATGTAGCTATAGAGCAGCGGAATGTCCTCTCTTGGATAAGTGGATGTCAGTGTACAGTATCTGCATATGCATGTGATTTCTGGGATGAGATGAGAAGGTCGTTGAAGTAGACATTCCCTAACAATGTGTCCGCACGCCTTCCTTGTGGAACACTTGCCCCAGAGGATGTCTTGCTGATTCCGTTCCATTGATGAACTACACTTAGAGATCTACCATGAGGTAATCACTGAGTGTGAGACATGCGTGAGCCGCAAAGTTCCCAGTTCTTGTGTAAGTTGAAGTTTTGCCAAAGAGGCCCTGGGCCACACCCGGTCGAAAGCACAGCCATGTCTAGTGCTACCAGACACAGCTGACTTTGGATTCATCCAGTGATGGTACACTTAATGTGAGAGGTTTAGCAACAGACCCCAGACAGCAGAGATAACCTTTCCTGAAGCCATATTGACGTATCAACAAAATGTAGTGAGTGGGAGTCAAAAAGACCAGTGATTGACAGGAGTGATCACTGGCATTTATGTGACCTTAGGTATACTTTTTACGCCTTGGGTGTCTGTGCCTTCCTCCCTCCCCTTATCGTGTTTTGTCCTACCCATTGTGGGCCACAGCCTCTCCTGCGGTCAGTCCCTGACTCCATTGCTACTACTACTATCCTACCACTGCCTCTCTACGTCCTTTCAGTACTCCCACTCTCTTACCTCGATCCTGTCTGCTGGTCTATATTACTGCTCCTTCTCTCCCTTCTATTCAATGTGACTTTTGTAATTATTCAAGTCGGATCGAACGTCGATCGAAGCTGCTCTCTCCTAATGTGAAGGTTATTTGTCATTGTTACAGCACGGCTATGTGCCTTTTGCCCTATTTATAATAACCCAAAATGGATGCAAGATAGATCTGTATTTCCTGGATGAAGCCACAGTGTGGCCGAAACGTTTCCTCAGTATAGGATACCCCAAGTGTTGCACCATGTGACTAATTTATCAGCTTGTCGGTTCTTACACCATTTTTCTACATATAATATTTGCTTAAATCCTATAATAATAATAATATAATATAATAATAATAATAATAAAGGCTTTCTCCTCCGACAGTGTGCTGAAGACAATGGAGGTGGAAGTTAGGATGGTGGGGGAGCGGTTTCTAGCCTGCTGGCAGGATTGGGAGAACTCAGATCGTCTTCCTGGTGATGCTTATGCTGAAGGCGTCGCTTGCTGGTGTTTAAGTCCCGGGTTTGATGCAGCATTGGCCGCCTTTCTCCAGAGCGATGCGCCAGAAATGCGGCTGCGCAGCAATACAAGCCGGAGGTGTGCCTAGTCATCTGCCAGATGCGGCAGCTGTGTGGTGTGCTGCTGCTAGCTGCCGCTGTGCTGGCGGGATCAGGAGTTCGAGGCCATCAGCGACTGCGCTACACCGCAGTGCAAGTTGCGCAGCAGCGTGGCCCAGAGCAGGAAGCAGACGCCGGGAACTGCTAGTAGCAATCTGCTGATGCTACTGCCTCATGTTGAACCGGGATTGATGTAGCGAGCCGTCTCTCCAGTTGCAGATGCCAGCCAGCAGCGTAGGCGACCAAAAACTCGCCCCTAGACAAGATCCTTAACCATCCGCTCCACCCAATTCTTCTCCCATCGTGAGTGGGCCCAGTCCGTGAGTGTGAGGACATTACTCGTCGGAATCACAGACCAGGCCACGGCTGGGCTCTTGGTAAATCCCGAATCCTACCCAGGGTCATCCTCCTAGGGTATTATTTATTGTGTTACATTACGGGATCATTACTCCGCTGCCCAGTCTCAGACAGTATTATAAAAATGGAAAAGAATATAAAACGAATAGAAACCTAGTGCGAAACACACATATAAAGATGCTTGTGTCTACTAAGTAGAAGTTAGAATTATCTATCGTCTTAAATACTCTGAAAGGAAAAAAAACAGTTAACTTCTGGCACAAAAATTACTATGTAACACGATTCTGTCTTAGAAAAATACGTTGTATAGCAATTCACATGGTAGAACTTTTCTGAGACTTATTTTAGGACATTTCCTGTCCAATATATAGTCTGTTTTAGCCTTCATCTGCTGTTCACTGGACAATTTATTATTATTATCAATCAAGAGGGTAGTCGCAAAGCGCTACACCCTGGAGGATATTAACCCCCCCCCCCCCCCCCCCCCGCGCCTGGTTGTGGGGGCGGATGTGGAAGGATCAGGCTTAATTCGGGAGAACTGGGCACAGATCCAAAATTCTAATCAAGAGCCCCTCACACAACATCAAGGAAACCTTCCTTAGATGGGGCTGTCACTGATGAGTGATTGTGGCGGCATCCATGGACGGTGAGTAATGACTTTCTTCTTGGATGTATTCGACCCTTCTAGAATGCGTGTGTGCTGTGTGAAGATTCTCACCTAATTGATGTTGCAGGAGGTCGATTCTCAGCTCCTGGCCCACCTCTTCACTGACCACTAGGTCCTCCCTTCTCCAGCTCCATGAGACTTTATCGTACCTCGTCTTAAAACTTATTATGCCGTTCCTAGCCTCCACTACATCACTTGCCAGACTATTCCACTTCTTAATAACTCTGTGGCTGAAGAAATACTTCCTAACATCCCTTTGAGTCTTCAACATCCAATTGTGACCCCTTGTTTCTGTGTCCATCTTGGAAACATCCCTGGTGTGTCGTGTGTATGTGTGTGTGTTGTGTGTGTGTGTGCGTGTTTCACGCACATGAACGGATGATAGTACCTCCATAGGATGATTATTGTTGACGTAGTTTGAGTATATATATTAGGATGGGAAGCACCATTTTTGATGGCTGACTCATTTATAACTTACTATACAGTGTGTAAGTGGTATATGTTTCACATTCTTGTGAAAGAATGGTAGTACCACCTTGACTGGTTATCTACAAATCTATTACACGGTGAGTGTATGTTTAACAATGCCATGGCAGGATGTAGCACCTTGGATGGTTGTTGTCTTTTTTTGTTTTTATTGCTTCTTTTTATAACAACATTAAGTGAATACGTTAGACACTCTTAAAATAGGGTAATATTATACCTTAAGAACATCAACCTGCTACACCTGTCTCATACCTGAAATAGACCAGCTTGGTGAACTGAATTTCTTCCATAAACGCTCATAGAATATTTTATAAAGAGAATAATTACCTCCATATCCGTCATCTGAGCTACCAGATATTGGTTTATTCCATATTGGTTTATTCCATATTGGTTTATTCCATAATTCCAGTTGACAGCAGGTATAACTCGAAATAGTATTTTCACTAAAGTTTGCATACATTAAATTTTTGTCAGGTGACAATGAATTTCATGTGAGTGAAAATTAAAATAACGTTAATAACACCTTATATGTCAAAATTCAAGGCACTGAGGGCAAAACTAAATTAATACGGTGTATATCCTCCTAACGTCGCCAGGATATGATCAATTTCTAGCAATTAGAACAAAGAGACAATTAACGCACGTCGACCTATCACTAGTGATTTTATTGTGTTTTAAACACGTCAGGAGGATAATCTTGCCACTTAAAGTCATTTGAATGGAGAAATATTTCTAAGACAAGTTTTTTTTATGAAAGCAAATTAAAGGATCATATTCTGACCACAATTTGTGTTCTAGTCATGAAAGTTAGGAGAAAAGGAGGTTAATGACCACACCAATCCCCCCCCCCCCCCCCCCCCCCCCCCAAACCCCCCACGGGATTATAGTTAGAAATCCAAAATATTATTACGAATGTTTCTTATTAAAGAACGACTCTGATAATAAGTTCTGCGATATTAGTAACGTAAAGTAGATCAAATCACTGAATACGAATATTGAAGAAGAAATGTAGACGAGATTTAACAGAAATTTTAAGTCAACGAGGAGGAATCCCAGTCCCTCGAAATGATATAAACAGATGACACAGCAACTGCTTGAGATTATATACAAAAAATAAACTTTATGCATATAAGAAATACAAAGTGACAAGTAACTTGAAAGACAATATTAACTGCATACATTTACAAAGGAAAAAAAAACCTGTCCCACCAGGACTCGTTAATATTAAAGAAAACGAACAGGACAAAAAATCCAATTTCTGAAACCCACAACACATTACTTTTCAATTCATCAGATAAGAAAAAAACAGATAAAGCGATATAGTCGTTTAACTAACAACAAAGAAGAAGAATAAGCAATAAGAGAGAGGGAGAGAGAGAATTTCCATACTCAGCACAACCAAACATTTCGTCAAACATTTCGTAAGGTTTGTTGTGAGGTCGTGACTCTGGCACACTGAACCCAATTTTCACCTCTGACATTTAAACACTTGGAGAAACTCATTAATTTAAAACAAAAAGGGACCTGATAAACTTCATGCTGGAGATATAAAAGAAAATAGATATTAATTGTTTGCTTATTAATGCTAATGTGTAACAAATCAATAAAAGAAGGTAAGATGCCAGAAGACTGGAAAGTAACAAGTATTTAGATAAGTCTTGCTAATTCAATTAGTGTCCGATCAACTTGATGGTAGATTTAGACAAACTGATCTAGATCTTCATTAGGAATAATACCGCTAATTTTCTGGAGAATGTTAAGTAAACAAGAGCAGTCGACAAAGTTTCCTGAACCCCCGCACGAGAAGGCAACTCGAGTTTTATAATTATATTTCAAAAAACAGGGATACAACACATTGATTGTATGTAGATTTCCAAAACGCATTCGGCTTGATACCTCATCGGAGATTTCTGGCCAAGATAAAAGATTAATGCCTATTAACGAAAAGATTCTCCATTCTAGAAAGGCTCTATAAAGGAAGCATGGAGTTTATTGGACAGAGAGAGGCTTGAGTAGCTAGGTGTTAAAAGACCAGAGGTCCTCGTGGATATGTCTTGTTCAGACCATTTTACTATATATATATATATATATATATATATATATATATATATATCATATATATATTAATATATATATATATATATATACTTATATATATATATATATATTTTTATATATATATATATATATATATTCTTCTCCTACACCCCCATATATTTTTATTCTATGTGAACATTTATTAATAACAAAATACATTACCAGAAAAAAACAAACTATGAATACAATGGACAATGTATTCAAGATGATGAATTTCACCAGCTCCTCATAGGCTCGGACGTGAGCCAAGTATGCCAGCTAGCATTTCCCCTCAGGATGGCTGACGCTGACGGCGCTGGAACATGAAAGTGGCGCCTTGGGTCCCTGGTGGGTCGATGAGTCCTGGAACAATTCTATAGAAGGAAACATGTGCATTTTTTCCCATGATCCCAAGGTCTCTGATCACTGGGGGACAAATTGATACTGTTGGCTAATATCCCTGTACTTGCTGAGCTTGTACTCCTCCCCTGTGGTCAGCAGCTCCTCCCGCCGCCCCACACTGTGATGGATATAGGTGTCAGCCAGTGTTGGACTACACAGGTATAGTCCCATGCTAAGAGCTTGCCAGTTTCACTCAAGGATAAGATGATGATCCCGTCGGGGCGGTTAGCTGGGTTGTGGGATTGTTTGCTGCCCAAGTGATCGTGGCTCCCTCTCGGCAGGCATCAGCTGTAGCAAGGGTTCTCTTACATGTGTCGTTGACCTCATTGTGTCTTGCATGCCAGCCCTTGGGTTTTGGAACAGTTAAGACCTGTAGACCGTATTGGTCTGCCTTGGCATCCCGCAATAATACCATATATTCTGTGTGAATTGGGCAGCAAGGCGCAGAGCTCACTGTCCAAATACGGAGTGGGTCTTAGGGGTTCCGTAACAGAGAGAATAAACTCGCGTTCCCATTGCACGATATGGGAAAATGTTTGGAGGAAGTCCGAGTGATTGTGCACTCACAGCCTGGAGCCGGGCAATCTCCCTATCTGATGTTGCCAGCCCTGAGCATGTTGGCAAGCCACCTTTTCAGCAAATTGGCTATCCCAGCTTGACTGTTTGTGCAGCCAGTGCTGCACTAGGGTTTGGTGCAGGTAGCAGCAAGAGTCTCCCATTCGAGTGATGCACTGACATAGCTAGGGTCTTCTTTTCCTGCTGAGTCACTGAGGGTGTCAGGAGATTTGTCTTATCAACTCGTTTGGATGCTCAATGGAAGAGGATAGGAAAGTGGAGAGCAACTGGAGGATCTGCATACTCTAGCCTCCAAGCCGACCGGAAGTTGAGGCTTGCAACCACTGTCCATCGTCAAGGGAAAGATTCAATTACACTCATCTAAGCTGGCCTTCAGGGAGAAGTCATATTCCTTGAGTTTTCGAGACTGCTGAAGGACTGGGCGAGATCTCAGAAGATAGCGTACAGTTTTCGGGGTTGCAGGCCACCTGGTGTTGTAGGTAGAAGGCATCGTGTGTGTCAATGTCTTTCATCTGCTTTCATCGTCGGAGGTCTGAGACTTTTTTTTCTAGGTCATCAGATCGATGGCATTGGACACAAGAGGAGCACCGAGGAGAGTGCTATTGGTAGGATCAATGGCTCAGTAGCTCTGGTTAAAACCAGGTCACTAATATTCTGGATCAACTGTGATTGTAGAAGCTATTTCACATTTGTGTGTTTGATTTTTAGGTGTTTAAAGAAAGAGCCCAGGTTTCTCCCATGTCTTTAATTTTATCTGATGTCCTCCAGGAGAGATTCTGTTGTGCCAGCTAGGGTACCGTCGTCCAGGAACCAGGATATAGACTCGCTGGAGAGTGCCTCGTGACTTCCTGATGACAAACAAACTAGAAAGGGGGCGAGAGGGTCCTCCTGTTGCACGCTCCTCACACGAGTCAATTTCATGGTCCCCAACAATAGTTTGGATGTCACACTCACACCCCCCCCCCCGCTACAATGCAAGGGATAAAGGGAGGGAAGTTTCTATAAAACTGCTTGTGAGAGCAGCATCCTTCATCGACTGAGTTGAAAGCATTGGCAAAGTCCAATGTTTGACCAAGGGACTTTTTCATCAGGACATGTTTTTGATATATACTCGTGCTGCGTGGGCAGCTGCTTCACAGCCCTGTTGAACGCCGAACGAGCTGAGTTGGTTTCAGGCATTGCAGCAGACCGCTGCTTGACTCACCCTTCTTACTGCAGCCTTGGCGATAGGCGCCGATGGGTGAGTACCCACTATAATGGGCCTGATTCGCCCATCCTTTTTCCGGAGGGCACACAATGAGGCACCAAAGAAGAAAAAGGGTCTGATGGGCTCTGGACACGCCTAGCCAAACGCACAGGTTGGAAAATTTGCGTGAGATCAGACAGCAGCCTCTCTGAAACCTCACCAAGTGACTGGATTGAGTATTTGTTTTAAGTGTTGAGGCTTAAACCGGAGAACCTCTGCCTTGAACCTGTGGAAATGAATAGCTGCTTTATACACTCAGCATCCTGTTAAGGTTAGATTGTTCTTCGCCTGCTGCAAATGTCAGGGATGGTCAATGTTGGTACTTGGAGGACTGGGTGGATGATTGTCCTTCAGAGCTTGCGTACCCGATGCTGACGTTCCTTGCGGTCAGCGAATGGTATCCTCCTGCCATTGGTTATAAGTTCAAGGCTCCAATAGTCATTACCCTCTTCTATTTTTTTGCCTAATTTGGGCTCTGATTTTTGAGGTGTTGGGTGTCCTTGTTGTTGGCATTTGCCGGCGGGATGTTTTGTCGCCCTAGCGGGGGAGACGGACGATGGTTGTCATCCCTTGGAATGACATTTATTGTCTA
This sequence comes from Cherax quadricarinatus, assembly GCF_026875155.1. NCBI lineage: Eukaryota > Metazoa > Arthropoda > Malacostraca > Decapoda > Parastacidae > Cherax > Cherax quadricarinatus. The sequence continues at coordinate 8,125 of NW_026471363.1, read as the reverse complement.
ATACAAGTGTTGCTAGTGGACTTGTCCCCTCCTAGGCTTTCCCGCCAAACAGCATCCCCCCCCACTGCCAAAAGCAGCAGAGTTGTGCAGGATCTGTTGTTTGAAGGGCATTCGTTGATTCTTCAGAGTCAGTGAATTTGCTTAGCGCTTGAGGGCGAGCTGCTTTGGGCGGTGGAGGATGTGTGTCAGAGTCCAGCGTGGATGTTTTATCTTGATTGCAGATTTGGCGATCCTCTGTTAGAGGTAAGTCACGGTAGCTGTCAGCCTGTCTGCTTTTTGGGGGGGGTATGTGTTGGTGTTCTCATTTGGAGCTCTCCTGGAGCTCAAGACATCTATTGTGTGCTCGGCTGTTGCCAGATGTGGATGAGTGCACATTCCCTTGGCACACCCGGCAGATGCCCTCGTGAACGACAGCTTGGCTCTGTCGTGAAGATTCCTGGGAACCCGCGACTACTTGGACAATTGCTGATTTCGGGGGGCGTGGGGGAGGGGGGCCGCCAGCTGTTGGGCGTTTGCGCATGTCTTTTTTTGAGGTGAAGGGCAGCATGGATGCATGCGGGGATGAGGGGTGAGGTGGAGTAGCGAGCGGCGGAACTGTGTAATTGGTTGGGCACTAAACGGGCAACACCCTTGGTCTGGAAAGTCCAGTGGGCCTAGGCTGGGATGAGGGGAGGGGACTCTGGGCTGGGGCGCCCTCTGGGTTCAGAGGGAGGCTATATTGGCCTGTGTGGTCGCTCAAGCCGCACTCACTGATTAACTTTTGCTAATTGTTATACACTTATTGTCCATTTAGAAAGAAAACCTCGCCATTTGGCCGACACTAATCACCATGACTCACACTATTACCGAGGTGTTCGTTCACCATCCAATGACCGTGTCGTGGGCGGCCACTTCCTTCCCCAACCACGGATCCCGGCCGATCAGGATGTATAACAAACCTCTCCAGTGACCTCCACTGCCCAGGATTCCTCACCACCGCCTACTTCAACTCCCAACATTGCACATGCACTTTCACTGATACAGAAGCAATGGTCCGATGAGAGGTTTGTCTCAACTCTGTGATCTTCGGTCGATACACACGATGATGTCTGCCGAAACTGGCCCGCGTAACCTCAGTTGGTTCTGACTTTACACACAGAATGTATGGGAGCACCACACACTGGCTCCCTCCCGCTGCCCCGAATAGGCATATATATATAATATATATATATTTCATATATATATATATATATATTTATATATATATATATAAATATATATATATATTAGTATATATTATATATATATATATATAATATGATCCTGAGATAGAGCTAACATCAAACAATAGCAAATTTGCATATACAGAATTTGGCGGAAATTGTAGATTCCAACAACAAGATTGCTTGAGAATCGAAGTGTTCTGGACAGGTTAGCTCACTGTGTTCTGAGATGGGGTAAAATGAGTTCCATTGTTGACAATGTGCTTTGAATATAATATTCGCAAAAAATAAATATTTTTGTTGGATGGAAATACATTCAAGAAAAGAGAGAAAAAAAAACCAGTCATATATATAAGCAACGATCTCAAAGTGTCAAAGGTACATATCTGGGATCATCCAAGACTAACAGATTGCCTGGAGATCCCCAAAACAACAAAGATCATATTTGACTTTGTGATGAACTAGTAGATGTCCTGCAAAGAAGCCTTCATTTTCGGTCTTCAACTTACATATAAGACGAGATAGCAGGAGAGGGTAGAGAAAAGAGCAAGCCTCGCTTGTAATGGATCACTAAGAAGCAACCAGTTGATTGAGACTCAAAATGCTCAAGCTTTTCTGTTAAGAGAAAGGAAACTACAAAAGAGATCTAAGGGAATCCTTACGGCGGTACATAAGTTCACCGTCTTCTAATAACATGTCCATTTTTCCACTCTAATCTACCTTGTCCATAATACTAAACACAATTTGCTTTGTTTGTTGTAGGGTGAAGGTCCAGGACTTTCCTAAATTCATGGAATATAACTTAACATATCTTAAGGACAATATGTTGCCATGAGCGTTATTGGATATTCTTGAGCAGACCTCCAAGATCAAGAGTAGTAAACAATGTGTAACTTGAGATTGAACAATGGTACACTCAGCGTCTGTGAGTGGCAGTACGCAGTTCCAATGATTTGCTTCTCTCTCTAATTAATTACACACAGTATTAAATATTGGTGAAGTCGAATCACATGTAAATTTAATCTTGTTGTTTACCTTGCTTTGCATTGCCCTGCTGAGTTTTCTTGCTTGTTGACTTATTTACGACTGGGTATAACAGGCATCAGACTACCAACTGTGCCTCGTAAAAAATAATTGTCTCTCTTGTAATCAGGGGGCCCCCCCCCCCCCCCCCGCGGAGGAGCGGTAGAGCAAATGGGTGGTTATCTCTCTTCACCAATGGTATACATGGTGTGCGCCTAATTAAGATTTATTTCTGATTACTTATGATCTTTCCAGCAACAGTATTATTGATAGCTGTAAATTGTTACAGTAGGATTGTGGGTAGGTTGTGCATTGGTTACATAGTGTTACTGTGAATTAGTTGCGATGCGTTCCAGTTTCAGTTTCATGAAATTTGTATTGTCTGCTACAGTGACGATACTGAAAAGTAAGTTGTGAATAGTTCAGTTACGGTATTGCATAAAATGTGGATTTTTATCCTTAGCTTCTGTAGTGAGGGTTGTCTTTTGGAATTGTTATTGTCAGGGTATTATTTGCTTGGTTGCTATTGTGTTATATCCCGCGTTGGGGTATTTGTGAATTGTTTCAACCACGAGTACTATGAGCTAGTTGTGAATGTACCAACCCACAGTATTATGAGAACTGCTTACAACTTGTTACAAATTGTGAGTTGTGAATTTTCTCCATATGGTGTTGTGAGTTCTTCCAATAACGAAATTTTGTGTTGCGTGTTATTCTTGCTTGATTATCACGAGTTGTGACTTGTGTTCTTGCTGACAGATCCCGTGCAAGACTTACCAGGGGAAAGATGGGTCATGTCGCCTGCTAGTACAGTGCGCCACCTTCTTCGCGGAGATTGCGGAACTCTCGCGATCACCCTGCGTCATTAGCGAAGTTCAGCATGGAGTCTGCTGTCCTTCCATCAAGACCCCACCAATTGGTTAGTACAAATTAACTATATTTATATATACGAAAATGCTAAATGCTAAAGCATGGGTTTTTAAAGTGTATTTAAGGAATGCGAGTTGGAACTTAGCTGATAACGAGCTTGTTTAAATCATCAATTCAAACTGGTGTTGTGCTGGAGATGAGGAAGATGGGTGATGTAATTCCAATATTCAAATCAGGGGATAAATCATTTCTGTCAAATTACCGTCCAATAAACCTGACGTTTATAGTAGGCAAACTATTAGAATATACTGCAGCCGATGTTATTAGAAGTCACCTAGAGAAGCATGATTTGATTAGTTTCAGCATGGACTCACAAGGGGTCGTTACTGACTCAAGAAATCGTAATGACACGATTGCAAACAAACCATACCCCCGGCCGGGATTGAACCCGCGGTCATAGTCATGTGACGGCAGTGAAGGGACTTGAGCTAGAGTTCGTCACGGCCACGCTAGCTGGAGATTCGTCTGTAAAAACTTGCATTTGTGGTCACAGAGGTGCCTGTGCTAACCTTCCTATGGTGTAGAAATATACCTAGTTGGATGAATCTTATTGTGGCTAGCTGGTCTAGTGGCTAACGCGACGGGCTGGAGTTTTGAGACTCTATGACCGCGGGTTCAATCCCGGCCGGGGTATGGTTCGGTCGTTACTGCCTGACAAACTTACTAATATCCTTTTAATAAGGAATACGATGTTTATTTGGATTTCAGTAGAGTCGTCGATAGAGTACCTCGCAAAAGACTGTTAGGAAAAGTCGCAGCTCATGGTATAGGAGGTAAAGTTCTAGCATGGACTGAGGAATGGCTAAGCTGTAGAAGGCAAAGAGATTACGTTAATGGTGTCAAGTCTGAATTGGACCAGTCACTAGTGGCGTTCCACAAGGATCGGTTTTGGGTCCCGTGTTGTTCATAATTTTAATTATGACTTTGATAAGGAATACGAGCGATGTGAGTAAATTCGTTGATGACATTAAAGTTGTACGAATAGATTCTGACGTGGACGACAGGGAATTTGAGCATGATTTAGACACATTAGAGACATGGTCTGAAAGTGGCAGACGCAGTTCAGTGTGGACAAGTGTAAAGTCATAGTCGTTGAAAATGAAGATAATCCTAAGTGTGTCCAATAAGGCTAATAGAGTACTTGGATTTATAACAAGAAATATAAGTAACAGGAGTCCAAAAGTTATTTTACAGCTCTATGCATCACTAGATTAAGCAACTCAGTTTTGGTCACCATACTACAGAATGGATATAAATTCACTGGAGAACATTCAGAGAAGAATGACAATCTTGAGAGGCGTAGAATGAGAGGAGTTAACCTTATTGACCAATACGTTCATTTTAAAAGAGAGGTAAAAGGGGGGATTAAGAAGACTAAACGTGTCTATGAAATTGAAGTAGCTAGAGAAACACAAGACAAATCTTAAAGAGTTCATTCAAGTGTACAGAACAGGGATCAGGGAAAAAATAGAACCACATCTTGCTGATAAGGAGCATGGAATGTGCTCTATTTTTTAATAGTTATTTCTTGTCGGTTTTCAAACAAAATGACATAAATGATGTCCAGCAATCGATAATTATTCAGGCCCTGAAGAAAAACAAATTTAAATAATATTACAGTATCAAGGGATATGATTATCAAAACTAGACGAACTAATGCAAAATAAATCACCAGACCCTGACGAACTGTATTCAAGGATTCTTTTAGAATACAAGTTATAATGAAAGGAGTTAATATAAATCACGAAATCGTAATGACACGATAGTAAACAAACCACACCACGGTGGGGTTAGAACCCACGATGAGAGTCATAAAACTCCAGACCGGCGCGTTAGCCACTGCGCCAGGTACCAGATACCAGCCAGCTGGACCAGTGGCTAACGCGTCGGTCTGGAGTTTCATGACTCTGATCGCAGTTCTAACCCCACCCCTGGTGTGGTTTATAATGAAAGGAGATATCATTGAAGTTTATTAGTTGTTTAGAAAGACTCTTGAGCGAACAATAGGACATATATATTAAAAAACGTTTTTGGTCGTGGGATCTTGGTCACTTCTAACACATAGGTTGACAAGACAGTGTATATAGGTAGAGAGTGAAGTGTGAGTGACTCATGGTGACCTCATGACCACCATATTGGTATGAGGACAGGTATGTTAGACGTGATCAAGGTCTCAGGACCGAAACTTTTTCTAATATATATGTCTTAGTGTTTGCTCCAGTGTTTTTCTAAATAAACTTGTGGGTATTTATTACAAAGGCTTACACTAAGTTTTTAAGAGGATGAAGGACATAAATAAAGTACCGAGGATGTATCAAGTAAAAACAAAGAATATACGGATTTAGTTTAGAATAATTAGATTTAGAAAGGACGTAGGTAGGTACTGGTTTCAAACAGATTGTCGATGCATGGAACAATTGATGAATAGGGTAATAGAGGCTAAGATCTTAGGTGTCTTAAAAAGAGGTTGGATTTGTTTTTTTTTTTTTTTTTTTATCACACTGGCCGATTCCCACCAAGGCAGGTGGCCGAAAAATGAAAAACTTTCACCATCATTCTGGAAAAATATATGAATGAAAAGACCTGGGTTAGATTAGTACTGAGGTAGTAAAGCTATTCTTGGAAACTTAAACACATATGCAGTTTAATGTGATCCTTTTGACAACGTTTCGCCCACACAGTGGCTTTTTCAAGTCACACACGGATCTACTGGGGTTGGAAGGTACGAGAGTATTTATAGTCATGTTCAGAATGTTGAGGTCAGGTGGAGAATGCTGCATCTGATGATCTACCGGGTGGGTTATACAGTCTTGGGTAGCTTTGGCAGGGGTATTGGACAAGTTGTAAGTAGACCTTCTGCGTGTTCTATGTTCTTATGTGGGATAGCGATGAAGAAGTTTCTTGGCAAGTGGTTCAGCTATCCCACTTAAGAAACCGATAGAACACTGCAGAAGGTCTACTCACAACTTGTCCAATACCCCTGCCAAACTACCCAAGACTCTATAACCCCACCCGTAGATCTTTAGATGCAGCATTCCCACCTGACCTAACATTTTGAACCTGACTAAAATACTCCCATACCTTCCACCCCAGGTAACACATTGATACACACTCAGTTCACGGAGTTCACAAACCTTATCACAAGATAGGCACATGGCTTCTCTGCCGAAAAGAAAGGCCACGATGCTCCATGAACACGACGGAGGACTCAGATTTGAAATGTGGGGCGAAATTCTAACGAAGAAGTTGCGAGAGGAAGACGAAGATCCTGCTCACATTGTAGCAGATCTGACAGTCCCACCATGGAGCCAGCGACAATAGAAACAGGTGCTGAAATAACAACGCACCCCCCGAAAACCAAGAGGGATGGAACACTGTGGACAACAAGAAGAAGCGCCGTCCGTCCAAGGAGCAGGCAAACCAGCTAAACCGACCTGGCAAATTCAAGGTGAAGTCTTACGGGGACCACAGAACCCACTATGGCGTTGTTTCATACCTGGAATCACGACACAACCTGAAGTTCAAGATTTGGTTCAACTTGAGGGGAGAACCAATATTGACTCCTCTCCTGTCATGGAGACAGATCGCTCATTCACCCTGGAGGAACTGGACTCTCGGCAGAAGATCACCAAGGGTGTAGTGATGCGATACCCGCTGATGATGCCCATCGAGGCAGTAGCAGCTCACCCCAGTGTGGTGTCAGCTCAATGTCTCAAGGCAAAGACGGCAGGCAATGCACCAACCCGACAGGTCCTCATTCAGCATGTAGGACCACTGCCATCCCAGCTGTACCTCGGTTCTTGGAGCAGGTACGATATCAGGACCTTCACAGCAGAACCAGTTCGCTGTTTCAAGTGTCAGCATTATGGACACCTGGGTGCACTCTGTCCGAACAGAGTAATCTGCGGTGTCTGCAGCCAGCACCACCCTACCGAGGAATGCATCACCAAGCTGAAAAATGCATCGCCACTCACTCCACAATGCCCGAACTGCAGGCAGAAACACCATGCCTCGATGCCCCGAGAGGCTCGCCAGAATTCAAGAAGTCTGGAAGACGCCAAAAACTCGGCAACAGGCTACGACGGATCATCACTCTCAGCAAACGATGGGTGCAGAGAAACCTGCCATACCGCAGATCTCTCAGCAACTAACCCAAGTCAATGCCCAGGAATTCACAACCCTAGAAGCCTCAACCAGGCGTCAAGGTCAAGAACCTCCTGCACCCCTACCTTAACGAAGAAACAGAAACAAGAGGAACAGGAGGCGTCAACAGGGTGCATCTGGTCAATGCGATCAGCAGGCGGCACTAAACGAGCCCCCACCGGCCATAGCACGACAACGCAGGCACTCCTTACCCGGCACAGGCGCTTTGCAGACTCAACTGGCACTTCACCAGCAGATCCCGGCTATCCAACCTGGTATACAGCAACAGAACACGGTGCATACAATAAAGAAATCCAACCCTCAGCATTCCCTACAGACCACAACAGCCCAGATAATATCCACTGTTTCGAACCCAACTCCAAAGCAGGCCCTCACCAGGGAGACTCGTAGCACTCATCAAGGTGTTCACGGATCTTATTTGCAACACAATCAACTCCACGGAACAACAGAGCGCATTCCGGCAGATGGTCAATACGCTCCTGAGAGTGTGCTTTCTGACCGAAGAGGAGACAGTGGATGCCATGAATTTGCAGGTCTCAAGCGGGCAGGACTCAGTCTCCAGCTCAGGAAACAACAGCGATTGGAATAACCTCGGTACCAAATCACACCCTCAAGGTCCTACAATGGAACATCCAGGGCCTGAGGGGCAAACAGCACTCTTGTGGAGGCAGTAATTCGGGATCGGTTGACATCGTCTTGCTACAAGAAACTCTGACTGTCCAGACTATGTGCCCAAGACTACCCGGTTTTGCTGGGTATTTCGGCACATGGACCCTGGCATTCACTCAAGAGGCCCAGCTTTTTTG
>NW_026471362.1:0-11917 GCF_026875155.1 Cherax quadricarinatus | reverse complement strand
GGCTATATAGAGATAGGGACAATGTGGCAGATGTTGCAAGTATATGGAATAGGTGGTAAGTTATTAAATGCTGTAAAGAGTTTTTATGAGGATAGTGAGGCTCAGGTTAGGATGTGGTAGAAGAGAGGGAGACTACTTCCCGAAAAAGGGAGGTTTTAAACGGGGATGTGTAATGTCACCATGGTTGTTTAATATATTTATAGATGGGGTTGTGAAAGAAGAAAAATGCTAGGGTGTTTGGGAGAGGGGTGGGATTAAATTATGGGGAATCAAATACAAAATGGAATTGATACAGTTACTTTTTGCTGTGATACTGTGCTTATGGGAGATGCTAAAGAAAATTTGCAGAGGTTAGTGGAAAGAGTTTGGGAGTGTGTGTAAAGGTAGAAAGTTGAAAGTGAACAAGAAAAGAGTAAGGTGAGAGGGTATCAAATGATTTAGATAAAAAAAAATTTGGATATCAAATTGGGGAGGAGGAGTATGGAAGAAGTGAATGTTTTCAGATACTTGGAGTTGACGTGTCGGCTGATGGATTTAATGAAGGATGAGGTTAATCATAGAACTGGTGAGGGGAAAAAGGTGGGGGGCGTTGAGGTATATTGGATCGGGAAAAAACGTTATCTATGGAGGCAAAGAAGGGAATGCATGAAAGTATAGTTTTACCAACACTCTTGTATGGGTGTGAAGCTTGGGTTGTGAATGCAGCAGCGAGGAGGCGGTTGGAGGCAGTGGGATGTCCTGTCTAAGGGCAATGTGTGGTGTAAATATTATGCAGAAAATTCGGAGTGTGGAAATTAGGAGGTGTGGAGTTAATAAAAGTATTAGTCAGAGGGCTGAATACGGGTTGTTGAGGTGGTTTGGTCATTTAGAGAGAATGGATCAAAGTAGAATGACATGGAGAGCATTTAAATCGGTAGGAGAAGGAAGACGGGGTAGGGGTCGTCCTCGAAAAGGTTGGAAGGAAGGGGTAAGGGAGGTTTTATGGGCGAGGGGCTTGGACTTCCAGCAGGCGTGCATGAGCATGTTCGATAGGACTGAATGGAGAAGAATGGTATTTGGGACCTGACGATCTGTTGGAGTGTAAGCAGGGTAATATTTAGTGAAGGGATTCAAGGAAACCGGTTATTTTTATATAGCCGGACTTGAGTTCTGGAAATGGGAAGTACAATGCCTGCACTCTAAAGGAGAGGTTCGGGATATTAGCAGTTTGGAGGGATATGTTGTGTATCTTTATTCGTATATGCTTCTAAACTCTTGTGTTCTGATGTGAAGGCTTACTCAGCCCTGTAACAACTTCAGACAGTATTACCAAGGCTGGCTCCTCCTCAGGAAAATTAGTGAATAGAAAAAGAAATAATAACAAACATAAACACTTTATTATATAGAAAATATAAAATATAAAACACTTAAATATGAAATATTTATCCTACATTAAAGAAAATGAAAAATGAAAAATATAAATGATAACTGAATTCAACGCTAATATATATAGGGGTGTCTGGTGTTGGTGACACTGAGTGTTGAAATTGTAGCCGTTGCCGATGACGGGGGGGGTGGGGTCGCAGGTGTTGGTTACAACCCACCGGTTCGTTCTTCCCAGTATAGCTTTGAGTATTCTATCCCGATGACAGGAAAGCAGGTTCTTTACCGCTGCAATGATGAGGGGTTACGTATTGCAATTTCATACAGGTGCAGAGGTAATTAAATCCAAAAAGGGGAAGTCTCAGGACGTTAGTCCATCTCCATCAGTTCTTCTCGTTGAATTGACAGGGACCCACTCTGTCATACAAGCCGGAAGATAGACAGGTTATACCCACTGCTTAAGAAATCACTCTCCATGATAAGGTACAATACCTAAAAAGATGTGGTGATTATTACAACAGTCAACCTAGAGCAAGATTGAAAGGACTAAGTTTATTATTGCAAAAGATGAAGCTTTCACCAATAAAGCCACTAGATACTAAGTCAGGCATGTACTTTACAGTAGTGCGGTAGCTGTGAGCTCTAGTATTACTGTTCGGACCGAGCCCCACACTTCACCTTTCGGGGGGGGGGGAAGAAGGAGGGGAAGGGATAGCGGGAGCTAGACTGACCCTACCTTAAAAAGCAGCCGGCAGTCAAACTATCACTTTCGAGGTGGGGGGAAAAAGGCGGGAATAGCGGGAGCTTTACTTACCCTACCTTAACAAGTAGCCGGCAATGAAACTATTGTTACTATATACTCCCTCTCTACTCCTATCTATTGAACTTTTCCCTCACATCTGAGCACCTCTGCAAAAACAGTGATTATGTGTGAGTGAGGTGAAAGTGTTCAATGATGATGAAAGTATTTTCTGTTTGGGGATTTTCTTTCTTTTTGGGTCACCCTGCCTCGGTGGGAGATGGCCGGCTTGTTGAAACATTATATTTATAATATATATATATATATTTTTATATAATATATATATATTATATATATATATAATATAATATATATATTTTATATATATTATATATATTATATATATATATATATATATTTATATTATATATATATATATAATTTAGAGAGAATGGATCAAAGTAGAATGACATGGAAAGCATATAAATCTTGGGGGAAAGGGAAAGAGGGGTAGGGGTCGTCCTCGAAAGGGTTGGAAAGAGGGGGTAAAGGTTTTGTGGGTGAGGGGCTTGGACTTCCAGCAAGCGTGCATGAGCGTGTTAGATAGGAGTGAATGGAGACGAATGATACTTGGGACCTGACGATCTGTTGGAGTGTGAGCAGGGTAATATTTAGTGAAGGGATTCAGGGAAACCGGTTATTTTCATATAGTCGGACTTGAGTCCTGGAAATGGGAAGTACAATGCCTGCACTTTAAAGGAGGGGTTTGGGATATTGGCAGTTTGGAGGGATATGTTGTGTATCTCTATAGGTATATGCTTCTAAACTGTTATATTCTGAGCACCTCTGCAAAAGCAGTGATAATGTGTGAGTGTGGTGAAAATGTTGAATGATGATGAAAGTATTTTCTTTATGGGGATTTTCTTTCTTTTTTTTTGGGTCACCCTGCCTCGGTGGGAGACGACCGACTTGTTGAAAAAAAAAAATATATATATATATTTCAACACAGACCGTATCCCACCGAGGCAGGGTTGCCCAAAAGGAAAACGATAGTTTCTCCTTTTACATTTAGTAATATATACAGTAGAAGGGGTTACTAGCCCCTTGCTCCCGGCATTTTAGTCGCCTCTTACAACACGCATGGCTTACGGATAAAGAATTCTGTTCCACTTCCCCATGGAGGTAATAGGAAATAAACAAGAACAAGAATTAGTAAGAAAATAGAAGAAAACTCAGACGGGTGTGTATATATATGCTTGTACATGTATGTATAGTGTGACCAAGTGTATGTAGTAGTAAGACGTACCTGAAACCTTGCATGTCTATGATACAGAAAAATGGACACCAGCATTGCTACCATCACGTAAAACAATTACAGGCTTTCGTTTTACACTCACTTGGCAGAACGGTAGTACCTCCCTGGGTGGTTGCTGTCTACCAACCTACTACCTACAATATATATATAAAATATTTATATATATAATATTATATATATTTATATATATAATTATATATATATATTATATATATATTATATATATATTTTTTATAATATAGCGCTTTCGTGACTACTCACATTATCAAGGAACTAGTTCCTGATAATGTGATTAGTCACGAAAGCGCTTGGAATTTCTCTATTCTTTCAGAGTGGTTGTTTTGCATATTCTGAAATCACCTGTTTACTGTGATTTATTGCAATTTTATATAAAATATATTTATATATATATATATATATTATATTATATATATTTATATATATTATATATATATATATATGTATATAAATAAAGACAGAGATATCTCATATCTGACCTCACACATGACACAACACGCCGAGCGTGGGAGTGTGGTGAAGATTTGGTCAGGTCATATGTCAAGTAAAATTTCTCGGCCTTTTGAAAATCATTTGGCTGATTAAAATCATTCACATTAATGAACAGAGCATTAGACTGGTCATGAGTCTAATGCAAGGTTTATTTATAAGAGATTTTAACTACCTAATCGATTTTCAAATGGCCGAGAATATTGTCTTAAGCAAATCCTTAGTTAAGAGAATTATAACCAAATCAATTTTCCTAAAAAAAAAGTAGCCATTCTATTAAGAATATTAGTTCAGGATCATATAAATTAGTAGCTTGATCGCTATCGCACTCAGGTCACACACTGAGGTCCGGGGTTCAAATCTCCTCCGGTACGGCTGGAAAACATAAGGGACGTGTTTCCATAAAACTCCTGCTGTTTCTGTTCCTGTTCATCCATCAGTTCAAAATGGGTACCTGGGTATTAGTAAACTGGTGTGGGTCGCATCCTGGGAAAAACTGACCTGATTTGCCCGAAATGCTCAGAATAACATGCGGTTTTCTATGTAGTAATATGTCACTGATGTCACCTATGGTCTGCATACGATGTAAATGTACTTGTGGTAAATCTAGATATTATTTTTATTATTATCAATAGGTTTTATGAGGAATTTAAGCAGTGCCTGAAATGTCAGTCATATATTTTACTTGACATGTGACCTGACCAAATCGTCACTACACTCCTATGCTCAGTGTGCTGAATCAGGTATAAGGTCATATGTGAAGTGATATCTCAGCCTTATATGATTTCTACTAGCCTAATATTTTTACTATTCTTTAATAATGCGACAAATCACGAACGAGCTTGACAGAACGTGTTTCACCATGTTATCCACATACTCATTCATGAAAACTTTGTGTTACATCATAAAGATAAACGCATGTAAGTTTTACAAGACGAAGCTAAATAGTGATACGTAGACTGATAAAAGTGAAATCATAATATGAAAAGGGAAAAAAACAGGAAAGTCCTTGAGGGAATTAAGAATATTATATGAAAAACTAAGTAATTCTTGTATGGATTTCAGGAATTACGTAGGTGCCAAAATTATCACCGATAGTGAAGAAATAGTGAAATCAATTTAGGGTAATTAACTGACATGTTGACATGAAAAGTTCTAGCATATTTGTGATAAACATTTCTCTTAATTTTATTTATATCAAGGATATTTTTGGCATAGTGAAGCAATATATTGTGATGTTGATGGCAAAAGTTACATTCTGATTCTGAATGCAAGAATAAAACTTTTCAAGATGACTTTTCTTAGCTATTATAAGCAAGATGGGAGAGCCACACACAGTCTGAAGAGTAACCATCGAATAAAAAGAAATATTTTCGAGAGGGAATATAACTTTTTGAACGACTGGCATTTAAATTTTCGAGTTTCAGATTATACATTTCTTTTATAAGAATATGTATAACAATTTCGTTTTGTCCTCGTTTCAATATTTTTCTCATTTACTGTGTTTTTTTCAGGCTGACTCCCATTAGTGTCAAAATACGTTATACGTAATTTTCATTCTATATGAATATATGTAATTCTCTCGCTAAGTGGGTTATATCATCGATAGCAGCTCCTAAATTTTGTACAGATGGGACTGCAGTGAATTCTTGCATTAGATATCATCGTCTACATGAAAACAAAAGTCTATTGGGCCATCCAAATTCTGATCGAACGAGGCTAAGTCCACTGCAACACTAAAAGCCAATAGGGGATAAATATATGTATTGCCCTCAGAGACCATGAAAATATCATTGTGACTTAGTCCTGAATTCTAGACACAAAATTAGCACAGTAGTTTCTTTTTTAAATATGTAAAGTTTTAGGAACGAGGTAGATGGCTGTGCAACGTTACTTTCACCCTATTTAACACATGTTTTCTATTGTTGAGCGTAAAGCATCTGCAAAGTTATTAACACACCCCTTCCTCTCTATCCGTGTTGACACTCGTGTACCTGCCCCTCCCGAAACAACTCACAATATGATAAATTAGACACATGTGCAACTCTTGGGTATCTTTATTGAGGAAACGTTTCGCCACACAGTGGCTTCATCAGTCCATACATAGGAGAAACTTGAAGAACAGGAGGAGAATGAGGTAATCAGTCCCTCAACCTTGAGTCGATGTGTTCAGTCGACTCAAGGTTGAGGGACTGATTACCTCATTCTCCTCCTGTTCTTCAAGTTTCTCCTATGTATGGACTGATGAAGCCACTGTGTGGCGAAACGTTTCCTCAATAAAGATACCCAAGAGTTGCACATGTGTCTAATTTATCAACATGTCGGTTCTCTGAACCATTCATCTACAAACTCACAATATAATGAGAGCTCTACAACCTGTTATATTTTATAAACAAATAATCTTCCGTGACCTCAGCAGTCAACTCACAAGCTCCAACAACTCGCTCTCTTATTCCAACAACAGCCACTCAGTGAAACACCAACTCCCCTTTAACTTCTACTCTCCCTCCTCCTCCTCCTCCCCCAAGCCTCCCAGAAGCGATACACTAATCAAAGCTGATCATAAGGCTTGGTTACACACTGCTGATGAGGGATGTGCTCGTGCTAGAGATTCACGATATATCTGTGAAAATGTTTACATGGTTGTTAACGTAATGAGAAGGAAGCAGCTTCCTACTAAATGGCTGGCCAGTTCTCTTTCTATTTTCAGGATGAAAGAGATGTTACTAAAATGTCTTCTATTAGTGTAAATTTTATCATAACCACAATCAAATTACCTAAGCAAATGACGAGTAACTTCTTTTTTCTAGATCACTCACTATTAGGTAAAGAAAGAAAGTAGAGAAAGAAGTACGAAAAACCTCACAAAGTTTTCAATATTAATAATCATAAATTTCCGTCAGTGTCATCATAATATCTAAAAATATGACTAAGTTTTAATAAACAAGAATAAATGAATACAGAAAGATGGACGAATCTTCCCCTTTAGAAGCTCATGGTTCAAGGGGTAGAATGTTCAGCCTGATAGTCTCGGGACCACGGTTGGAGCCTCCTGTTCATCTTTCAGTTCATACATAATATCTAAAGCGTAGACTTATACAGAGGCAGAAGCATACGTAGTCCAGAGGGAAGATGCAGCCTTGAAGCTTTTGTCATTTCGAAGCTGGAAGCCTCCGTCCAAGCAACCTCGACTTGTAACTGATAGTGCCACAGTTACTGGCATTGTTACTGTGACTGTTACTGGCACTGTTGCCGGTACTGTTACTGGCACTCTTATTGGCGCTATTACCGGCACTGTTACTGGCATTCCTCGCTCGTACTCTAAGGAACAAGTGCCCAGAAATCTTTTCTTTTCTAATCAATATTCATTTTGCTTCTATTTACATCTGTACATTGATCATTTGTAACGAGCAGACTATCATTGCAGGGTAATCAGATTATATTTCAACACTTCCTTCCTTCTCACGGTTTGTGTGTGTGTGTGTGTGTGTGTGTGTGTGTGTGTGTGTAATCTGTTGTACTGGCCTGCCTCATGGTAAGCGAGAACCACATGACGCTTAAACCACAGGACCACCCAACCCTACCCAACCCAGCTGTGTGCTGGCTGAGCCATTCTTGTAGTGTTGGGTGTTCCTGTGGTTTAAAGCGTCATGTGGTTTTCGCTTACCACGAGGCAGGCCAGTAAAACATAGGTTCGAATCCTTGGCTAGCGCAGTGTTGTGATTGATCAATACCACTCGTTCGTGGTTACAATATATAAATGCTGCTCGTGAGGCTAGTACACCAAACAGGGATGAGAATGAAATTCGCTTACAAGCTCCCACACCTCCGTATGCCCTCGGATGGCGGCCCAACAGCTGTGTGCTGGCTGTGCCATTCTTGTAGGGTTGGGTGGTCCTGTGGTTTAAAGCGTCATGTGATTCTCGCTTACCATGAGACAGGCCAGTACAACATGGGTTCGAATCCTTGGCTGGAGCAGTGTTATTATTGATCAATACCACACGTTCGTGTTTACAATATATATTATATATATATATATATATATATATATATATATATATATATATATATATTATATATTATATATATATATATATATTATATATATATATAATCAAGTACCGAACGAATTTTTCTCATAAGGAATATTGTAAATTTGATTAATCCGTTTCAGACCCCCAAAAATACATTTACAGCGGCTTCGCGGTGTATTTTCGTTTGGTATTTATGATTGTATTCTCTTTTTCTTGGTCTCTTTTTATATAATGAAAGATGTATTACAGAAATAGAGAATATTGTAAATGGTGTACATGCTAAAAGTACCTTGAAATTGAGCTCAAAGTAGCAGAAATGTTCGATATTTGCTGATGTTCAAGAGTAAACAAATCACGTTACGCGTCCAATACACGTTAACTGTTAGGTCTAATATGCTTTCACAAATGTGCTGATATTATTTATAACTTTTTTTCTCAAAAAATGCAGTAGTCTTCATAACAGTAAATCTGTTTTTTGTGTGAATAAAAATTCAAAATGGAAAGCAAGCGTAATATCAGAGGGGCCCGAAGTGGGAGGATCTATAGTAGAGAGAGGGAGGGGCCAGCAGAAGGAGCATTTAGTATCTGATGAGCCGGATACTAGAAGTAGCCCTAATGTAATGTTGTGTAATTACTAATTACACTAATATTATTAATAAAGGTTATCTATCTATCACATTTATTCCATTTCGTTATCAGAAACATGACAGATAACCTAGAAGCACAATAAAAACGCCGAAATTAATAAAGGGCATATTATATGGAGAGGCAGAAGCGGTGTTTAAGAACATACGAACATAAGAACGAAGGAACACTGCAGAAGGCCTACTGGCCCATGCGAGGCAGGTCCAAGTCTCCTACCAGCTTAAGCCAATGCACCCAACCTAGTCAGGTCAGGTCACATTGACTTAAGGGAGGAACACGGCAACCGACCTGGTAGCACAAGCTATCAGGTCCAACTCACACCCACCCACATCCACTCATGTATTTATCCAACCTATTTTTAAAGCTACACAACGTTCTGGCCTCTATAACTGTACTCGGGAGTTTGTTCCACTCATCCACAACTCTATTACCAAACCAGTACTTTCCTATATCCTTCCTGAATCTGAATTTTTCCAACTTAAAACCATTGCTGCAAGTCCTGTCTAGGCTAGATATTTTCAGCACACTATTTACATCCCCTTTATTTATACCTGTCTTCCATTTATACACCTCAATCATATCCCCCCTAATTCTACGTCTTTCTAGAGAGTGCAGATTCAGGGCCCTCAGTCTATCCTCATAGGGAAGGTTTCTGATACATGGGATCAACTTTGTCATCCTCCTTTGTACATTTTCCAGAGAATTTATATCCATCCTGTAATACGGTGACCAAAACTGTGCAGCATAATCTAAATGAGGCCTAACCAAGGATGTATAGAGTTGAAGAACAACCTGAGGACTCCTATTATTTATGCTTCTTGATATGAAGCCAAGGATTCTATTAGCTTTATTGCGAACACTTATGCACTGTTGTCTTGGTTTCGGATTACGGCTAACCAGAACTCCTAAATCTTTTTCGCAATACGTAATATTAAGATCTACATTATTTAGTTTATATGTGGCATGGTTATTGTCCTGTCCAACATTTGGAACTTTGCATTTGTCTATATTAAACTGCATCTGCCACTTCTCCGACCACTGCATCAGTCTATTCAAATCTTCCTGGAGTGCTCGAATGTCCTCGTCAGAATGAATTCGACGGCCTGTTTTGGTGTCATCGGTAAACTTGCCGATGTCGCTCTTTATGCCCTCATCTATGTCGTTTATGTAGATTGTGAACAGCAGGGGGCCCAACACTGACCTGTGGAACACCGCTCGTGACGCTTCCCACTCTTGATTTCTCCCATTTATGCAAACTCTCTGTGCCTATTTGTCAACCATGCCTCTATCCAGGAAAAAATTTCTCCTATTCCATGTGCTTTAATTTTCCTCAATAGTCTCTGATGTGGGACCCTGTCAAAAGCCTTACTGAAGTCCATATACACAATATCATATTCATTACCATGATCTACCTCCTCAAATACCTTAGTGAAAAAAGTTAATAAATTCGTAAGGCAGGAACGCCCCTTTGTAAAACCATGCTGAGATTCGTTGATTAATTTATGCTTTTCAAGGTGGCTACGAACTGCCTCAGCAATTATTGATTCCATAAATTTTCCCCCTATGGAGGTTAGGCTTATTGGTCTATAGTTCGAAGCTAAGGACCTGTCACCTGTTTTGAAAATAGGTATCACATTTGCCATTTTCCACTTATCTGGCACCATGCCAGTTTGTAGTGATATGTTGAAAAGATTAGCCAAATGTGTGCTAAGCTCCTCTTTACATTCCTTTAGAACCCTTGCATACAGTTCATCAGGGCCTGGGGATTTGTTAGGTTTTAATTAATCTATTTGCCTAAGGACCATGTCACTTGTGACCCTAATCGTGCACAGTTTATTATTGTCCTGTTCTACATAATTTATCATTACTGGAATATCGCTGGTATCCTCCTGTGTAAAAACTGAGAGGAAGTATGTGTTAAAAATTCTACACATTTCCTTATCACTGTCAGTGAGCTGACCCGAGGAACTTTTGAGTGGGCCTATCTTGTCCCTGATCTTACTTCTGTATACCTGAAGAATCCTTTTGGGTTAGTCTTCGATTCTCTTGCAACTTTAACCTCATAATCTCTTTTTGCTTTTCTAATTCCCTTTTTTCTCTCTTTAACTGAATATATCGATTTCTCAATTGCCCCTCTCCTCTTTTGATTTGCCTATATATGCCTCTCTTTTGACCAATCAGATATTTTAATCTATTGTTCATCTATTTAGGATCATTTTTGTTTGATCTGATTTCCCTATTTGGAACATAATTTGACTGAGCAGCTAGAACTATGCCCTGGAAAGCATCATATCGGCAACCATCACCACCTACCTGACCCTTAGTCAGGTCATTCCAGTTCAGCCCACCTAAGTAATTTTTTAGTCCTATGAAATCAGCCAAGCGAAAGTCAGGGACGGAGACTTGACTGCCATTATTAGGGGAATTCCATGATATATTAAAACTGAGTGATTTGTGATCACTTTCCCCAAGCTCATCATTAACCTCAAGATTATTAATTAGTGTTTCCCTACTGGCAAGAACCAAGTCAAGGAGATTATTTCCCGTAGTTGGCTCTGTCACAAACTGTTTTAAAAAACAATCCTGGATCGTATCATGAAAGTCACCTGACTCTAAATTTCCTGTCAAATTGCTCCAGTCAGTCTGTCTATAGTTGAAATCTCCCATTAGCACAACATTTTCGTATGTAGATGCCTTACGAATTTCGTCCCATAGAAGTTTACTGCACTCCCTATCAAGATTTGGGGCCCTGTAAATCACACCCAAAATTAGTTTTTTCGGCCCTCGAGAAGCTGTAACCAACAGATTCAGTGGCTGACGCTTCTAATTAATATCTTGTCTAACACAACAATTTAAATTGTCTCTGACATACATCGCTACTCCACCACCTTTCCTGTTGACCCTGTCAGTGTGGAATATTTATAGCCTTGTATGTGACATTCAGAGGGCATCTCTCTATCTTTCAGATTGAGCCAGGTCTCTGTTATAGCAATAATATCTATGTTTCCTGCACTTGCAATTAATCTTAGCTCATCTATCTTATTTCTTACACTCCTGCTATTAGTATAGTAAACCTTAAGGGAGCTAGTCCCTTGCTGCCCTCTGCTGTCCCCTTGTTTGTGACCTGATTATTGTCTTTATTTATAACTTCATGCTGAATGCCTTTTATACATTTACTGTTTCCAACCCTAGTGTTGCAACCTGCTTGTTTCACCACACACACCCATACCTCTATCTTCCATCAGTTTAAAATCATAGGCATTTCACCAATTGCCTTCTCAATCGAGTCTGCAAGTGCTACCACCCCTGCCCCAG
>NW_026471361.1:0-11524 GCF_026875155.1 Cherax quadricarinatus | reverse complement strand
AATTTGGGGTTCAATAAAGGTCAAGTAGAACCTTAGGAAAGAAGGCATAAAATTAATAGAAACACAAACCCTCCTGTTGAAGGGAAACAACCCAATTATTGCCACTTTAAACTTGAACATGGAACAGCATAAAGCAAAAGGGGACTGCAGTTTTAAAAAAACCCTTGGACTGCCGCAACCCCCAATTGGGTGTTCCTGGGCCCAAAAATTTAAAAAAAAAAAAATTTTTTTTTCTTTGAAATGATAGGAATTTTTTCCCTGTTTTTTAATGACACCAAAAAAACAAAATTTTGATGGAAAAAACTGAGGGAAATTATGCTCTCGCAAAGTTAGCGCCCTCGGCGCTGTTTAAAAATCGGTGATTTCCCCCCACTTGGACCCCTATTTTCGGAAATTTCTTTGTTCCAGTCCCCCCAAATTGCTATTTCTTCAGAACCCTTTTTTTTCTATCGTTTGAGTCAAAAACTCCCCATTTACCGTTTCAACTCCTTAATGGGGTCAGAAATTTGCTTTTTGGGCCCAAATTTTACGAAAACAAAAAAAATATGAAAATTTAAAAAATAAGGTCCGAATAAACAATGCAGACATTCCTGGTCTAAAATAACATTTTTTTGTTCGTCATGTCTCCAGGCCCCTCTGTATTACCCCTTGCTTTCTATTTTGAATTTTTTTTTTCAAACAAAAAATAGAAGATTACTATATGCAGACTACTGCAAACTGTAATTTTGTATAAAAAAAACAACCATTCATGATGCTGGCTATTTGGAAAATGGCATCATTTTGTTTATTTTTGAACATTGCAAAAATAAAACTTTCCCCTACTTTAAGCTCCATTTCTAGTTCTTTTTATAGTAAAATCAATCAAAATCACTTTATTTCTTAAATGTTTTCCATTTATCAAATGAGACAAGAAAACGAGAATACAACCTTTAAATACTATACGAAAATAGACCACAAAGTCGGCATTTGCACTGCGTGCTCCAGGATTTTTTTTATATGGTGCACACTGACAACAGACCATTTTTCACATGGGGGCCCCTCCCAGTTTCTCCGCTTGATTTAAACCCGCTAGAATTTATGGTATTATACGTCAAACAGGTACCTCGAAAGACGTATATTAGGCCCGTACAGTAAAAGGTTAAAATTGAAACCAAATTTAATGATTGACAGTCCTTCACAAAAAAATTGCAGCCCTAAGAAGTAGAAAATCAGTCCCCTTTAATTAAAAAATTATCAATGGTCCACAAAATATTTTTAAATTATTGTTGATGTATAATACTAACGCAATAATCTCATATGTTTTTTCAAAAATAAAAAATGCACGGGTACCACCACGTAGGGAATAAAAATTTACGCAACGTTTGACTGAAAACATCAAAGTTTCATTCTCCTATATGCAGGTCATTTTCCTTTTTCCCAAAAATAATACATCAAGAATTTTCTCTCTTTAATAGAGAAACTTTAATAAGGAAGGTAAAAAAGTGATCAAGTATATTTCTACGTTTTCCCCTATTCTTGAGCATTAGAATGTATTCTGGGTGTTACTGCGAATGATTACAGAGACTCCCCTACACTGAACTTACGTTTGTGAACTTTCTTAATACAAACAATTTGCCTTTTGACAAAAATTTGGGTGTAAAATTGAGTTCATAGTCCCCGTGAGGTGGTGGTACTGTAGTGCAGGAAGCATGCGATGTAAATAAACATAATAGGTTACTTAGTGGATTGTTCATATTGTTGCTTGTGCTCTCTTCAAAAATTTAGTGAGCATAATAAAGATGTAGTCAAGGTGAAAAGATGGTGAAATCACCCCTTCATACAGAACGTTTTACCATTAGCCAATTTTCAAGAACAAGGACAAGATTATGGAAACATGAAAATTTTAGTGCCAATGCAGTCTACAGTAATCAGAGAGACGGGGAAAGTGACGGAAAGATTTTTAAGAATGTTAAGCATTTTGGGTCAAAAATCAGCAACGTGTCGGGGTTGCTAAGCCCAATGCTGTCCTCGGGGGAGTGGAAACCCAGAGAAAGGAGGAAGAAAAATAAGAGGGAAATGTATGATTCCAAAAACCCAAAAAGCTTCCCGATAAAAATGATGGCAGAAGGGGTTTTTTTTGTTTTAAGAACTTGTCATTGTTTGAATCAAGGGCCCGAATGGGAATAGTACACCAAGGTTTCAGAGCTGTCCATATACAATTCCCTGCTACCTCTCATCTATGAAAGAGAAGAAGGAGGCCCCACCGACATCCCTAGTGCTTCTTCAAGAGGGTGGACAAAGTTCATCGGAGCCTGAATCGGGGCCATCGATTTCGATGCTTGAATTTAAAACAACACCCTTTTCACTGGTTTTTTTATTTTAATTTATATTATTTGCAAACTTTATTATAAACATTATAAACTTTATTCATTTAAAATATGTTTTGTTTACTAGTATACAGTAAGTATTTTTCCTGTGTCCACGTATATGTTTAAACTGTACACTTCTAGGTTACTCAGTGTTCATACACACATATACTACACTACTGTACAATATTGTATATGTACACATGTTGGACTTACGAACAAATGAACTATGAATGACCGCTCAGAACTGAACCTGTTCATAAGTAGGGTAGTACAGTGGAACCTCGGTTTTCATATGCCCTAATCTGTATGTAAAATTATAGTTATTCTCTATAAAATATATTTTTTGTTAATATTTCCCATTAAAAAATGATGTAAATCCAATTAACCTATTTCAGACACCCAAAAATATATATAAAAAAAAAACACTTTTATAATGAATAACTATAGTTTTATATAGAGACTAGGGCATATGAAAACAGAGGTTCCACTGTACAGTGGTACCTTGACTTACGAGTGCCCCAACTTATGAGTTTTCCAAGTTACGAGCTGTCGCTCAGTCAATTTTTTGCTTTGAGTTGCAAGCCAAAATCCAAGTTACGAGCGAGCTTCAGATACACTGCCACTAACTGGTGGCGTATCTGAAGTCAAATCAAACTCTGTACCCAGAGGAATGTCAGGTACTTCATCCCATCCCACATGCTCTTCCATGACATTACTGGAAGGATAATACTCCCACACTAATCCCAGATTGTAGTGAGGCACCTCGTACCTTGAGTTTAATCCGTTCTGTGACTTGCTCGCATCTGGATTTGCTCATTTGCAGAGTCAGTTTTCCTCATTTAAATTAATTGAAATGCAATTAATCTGTTCCATTGGAATTCTGCACTTCAATAATTTCCCTGATATCAACTCTACAGCCCAGGGAGGTACTACCGTCCTGCCAAGTGAGTGTAAAACGAAAGCCTGTAATTGTTTTACATGATGGTAGGATTGCTAGTACCCTTTTTTTCTGTCTCATAAACATGCAAGATTTCAGGTACATCTTGCTACTTCTACTTACACTTAGGTCACACTACACATACATGTACAAGCATATATACACACACACACACCCCTCTGGGTTTTCTTATATTTTCTTTCTAGTTACTGTTCTTGTTTCTTTCCTCTTACCTCCATGGGGAAGTGGAACAGAATTCTTCCTCTGTAAGCCATGCGTGTTGTAAGAGGCAACTAAATGCCGAGAGCAAGGGGCTATTAATCCCTTCTCCTGTACAAATTATTAAATTTAAAAAGAAAAATTTTCATTTTTCTTTTGGACCCACCCTCCTTGGGGGGATAGGGCCCGTTTGTTGAAAAAAAAAAAAAGGTTTGGTTGACAGAAGGAAACAGAGTTTGTAAATGGGAAAAAACCAGAGTGGGGGATGTGTCACAAGAGTGTTCCACAGAGGTCAGTGAGGGGCCCTTTGTTCTTCATAACTACATAAACGAATTATTGGGGGAAATAAATGCGAAAAAAGCAAGTTTGTTAATCACCAAAAAGGCCCTTTGGGTTTTTAATTCTGACAAGAACATAAAGCATAAGGAAGATTGAACAGACTGTGCAGGGGTTGGAGAAATGGCAGATACACTTTAATTAAGGTCGTCACTAATCAGCAATCATTTATTGGTTTCACAGTAATCCGCACTAATTTGGCTGCATAATTTCAAATTTCTCTTTTAAGACTCAGAAATTGTGCAGATCTTTGAAACCACAGCAGCAAATCAGTGGAGGAGAAAGCAGTGTGAAAATGGGGGAAGATGTAGCAGGTTTATTGATTTTTTAAATTAAAGTGTTTTTAACCTAACCACTCTGTAATCCAGCAAACTCACTAATTGGCACACTTCAGGTCCAATGATCTGTTTTAGTGTGGCTGCCCTGTTTGCAAATGCAAAAGAAACCCTTGGGAAAAGAAAACAACCATGCCAATTTAAACAAAATAGTTTTTTTTATTAACACTTGGGCCATTTCCCCCCAAGGAAAGGGGGCCCTGAAAAGAAAAACTTTCGCCATCTTTTCATCCATCACTTTAAATGCAAAAAGGATTCAGGGGTTTTTGGTTTTAGCAGCAATCTTAGAAAAAGCCAAAAAAAAGTGTGTAAGGCCTCATTTAAAGATTATACTGCACAATTCTAATTCTGCCACCATATTACAGAATGGGCACAAATGCACTAGAAAACATAAGAGAAGGATGAAAAAAATCGTATGAAATTTTTATATGGGTAGACTGAGGACACTGAATTGCACTCTACAAAGGGTAGAATAGGGGGAGACATGATGAGGGTGTGTAAAGGTAGAAAGTTGAAAGTGAATCAGATAAGAGAAGGTGAAAAGGGTAAAAATGTTTTTAGATAAAAAAAAATTGGATTCCATTGGGGGAGGGGTATGAAGAGTGAATGTTTTCACATTCTGGGGATTACTTGTCAGAGAAGGATGAGGTTAAACAAGGGAAACTGATAAAGGGAAAAAAAAAGGGGAGGGGTGCCTGAGGATTGTGGAGACAAAAAAACTTATCCATGGGGGACGGAAAGGGAATGTAGAGGTCGTGGTCCCAACACTCAATATGGGTGTGAAGCATGGGTCTAAAATGTGCAGCAAGAGACTGGAGGCAGGGAGAGTTGTGTCAAAGGGAAATGTGTTGTGAAATATTGCAGAGAATTATAGTGGGGAAAATTTTAGAGGAGGTGAGGAGTTTGAAAGTATTAGTCAGAGGATGAAGAGGGGTTGTCGAGGTAGTTTGGTCTATAGAGAGAATGAAAAAAGTAGAATGACTTGGAGAGATAAAAATCTGTGGGGAAAAGGAAGGCGGGGGTAGAGGTTGGGCCCCGAAAAGGTTGGAGGGGGGGCGGTAAAGGAGGTTTTGTGGGCAAGGGGTTTGGGATTCGCAAGATGTGTGAAAAAATTAGATAGGAGTGAATGGGACAAGGTTTTTTTGAGACCTGCCCAGGCTGCGGGGAATGTGGCAGGGTAATTTTTTTTGGAAGGGATTAAGGAAACCAGTTACTTGGACTTGAGTCCGGGAAAATGGGAAAATACAACCCTACACTTTAAAGGGGGGGTTTGGGTAGGGCAGTTTTGGAGGGACATCAAACTTGTATCTGAGCCCCTCTGCAAAGACAGTTTTTATTTTTGAGTGTGGTGAAAATGTGATGATGATGAAAGTTTTTTTTTCTTTTGGGTATGTTTTATATTGGGTCCCCTGCCTTGGTGGGAACAGTGAGATTAAAAAAAAAAAGGGGTTGAGGAGTAAAGAAAAATAGGAAAAAATACAGGGGATGTAAAAAAATTTGTTAAAAATACGGGGCGGCCCCCTTTTTTTATTTGTTTCATAATAAAGGGTTTTTTGAACCCCTACTTTTCTTATTTGTTAAAATTTTCCCTACAAAAATATTATTGCACCTCAATAAAAATTAAGGGATAAAAATATTTTTAAGGTAAGAAATGTGTCCCCCCTTGGTGGGAAGGGCCCCGGTGTGTTGAAAGAAGAAGAGAAAGTAAAGTGTGTATTGTCATGCATTTTTTTAGATCTAGCTCTATGCTCATTTAAATTATGAAAATTAAACATCATCAGGCTTTTTTGTTTTGAAAGTAAAAAGTCTGTTTCACTTTAAAGCAATTTTCGTTTTCAGCATAGCCTGGAATTTAACCGTTTTGGAAAAGGGAGCCTGCCTATATCAAACCCAAAGCAGGATTTTTTTGCAAGGGGTTCAAGTTTGAAAAATTTAGATTTAGAAAAGATGTGGGAAAGTACAGTGGCCCCTGGTTATTGGGTTCCGGTATCAGCCCAACTCGGTTATGGGCCCCTTTTTTTTGGGAAAAAATTTTTTATTCCGGGTTTATTGGCTGTTATTTCGTTTGGGCCGTATTGGTGCACCCACCCCCCAGCTGCTTGCACATTTGTAAGTCAGTTGGTGGTTTTTTGTGGTTACTGATTGAGTGCAACTGCAAAATAAGCAATCATGGCCCCATAAATTCCTAGAAAAGTTCCTTTGGAAAAGGAGTGAGAAAAAAATGGAATTTAAGAAAAGTTGTTAAAAAAGTATGAGAGGGGTGTTCAAGTGCTGAATTTCCCGGATGTATGGGAAAAATCCAAATCAACGTCACTTCCACTGGCAAGAAAGGAAATCAAGGAAGAAATGGAAAAAGGGATTTGCAGAGAGGAAAGGAGTGTAGCAGGCAGGCGGGGTGTATCAGGGTGAAGACCCAATGGAAAAAAGTCCTCTGATTTTTTTTTTGGTTTTCCCTGGTTTCTTTACACATTTGCTTGCAGGGGGCAGGGAGTGAAACATGGAGGGAGTGTAGCAGGAAGGCAGGGAGTGTCCAGGCGGGCAGGCAGTGTCCCGGGCAGGCAGGCAGTTTAGCATGGGGGAGGGAGTGTAGCAGGGAGGGGGGAGTTAGCAGGTATGCGGGGGGATATGGCATGGAGGGAGGGATGTAACGGGGGAGGGGGGGTGTAGTAGGAAACAGGGAGTGGCTAGGGAGGCAGGGATTTTGTAGAGGCGGGCAGGGAGGAGCATGGAGGGAGTGTAGCGGGGGAAAACGGGAATGTAGCGGCAGGCGGGGGGTTTTAGATGGGGGGGGGAGTGTAGCAGGGAGGCGGGGAGTGTAGCGGCAGAGAGGGTTTGATACTGAAGTCCTTAGGAGGGGATTCCCCTTCCAAAAAAAAATAATGGGAAAATTCCTCTTCTCTTCCTCCCGTTTTTCATAAGCCAACAGATCCAAAAGGTATGTAATAGTGATTTAAAGTTCTTTTATTTATTTTATTTGTCTAAAGTTTTGTGTTGTAAAACTATAATTAATTTTAAAAAATGTATTTTTTGTTAATTTTTTTGGGTGACTGGAAGGGATTAATTGTTTTTTACGTTATTTTAGGGGAAATTTATTTGGGTTTTGGCTGCCCTTCGGGGAAGGATTCACCCGATAACCGAGGGCCCACTGTACTGGCTTAGTAATAGTGTTGTGGTGGACAAACAAACCCCTGAGTAGTGTCATTCAAGCTAAAACCCTGTGTAGCTTTAAAATAGGTTAACAAGTCATGAGTAGGCATGGGTAGGTGGGAGTTGGGGCCCCGTTGCATGGGGACCTGCTTAGCATGGGGGAGTAAGCCCGCAGCGTGCTCCTCCTTTGTTCTTAACCCCTTTAAAAGGTCCCAAAAGTCACGTTCAAATCCGAAGTGCTCCAAAAATGATCTACTTTTTTTTTACAATTTTCAAATTAACAAAAAAAACGTTTGATAAAAATTTTTTACTATTTTTAAAAAGTAAAACAAAAAAAGAAGATCAAAATTTTTTTAATATTTTCAAAAGTTGAAAAAACTTTTATTAGTTTGGACCATTTAAGGGTTTTTTTAAAAGTTAACGGAGTATGTCCCAAGATGGTATGGGGGCAAATAAACTGGTACTAATGTCCAAATATATGGAATGCACAATTTAAAATGGCCCCCAAAACCCCTACAGGATAGATGCTGGGTGCACAATAAACAAGCCACCTCAATGGCAAAACCTAAAACAAAAAATATCTAAACTCGCTGTCTCGAACACACCCCTTTTTAACCTTGACTGTTTCGGGCCCTCTCTGAAACTGTCATTCTATGGCGCCAAATTTCGAAAAAAAAAAAAATTATTTTTTCTTATGAAAAATGTTGGAATATTTTTACTAGTGTTTTAAGCCTAAAAAAAATTTTTGCCCTAGTACTTACCCCGGGTTAGGCCCCAAAGTTTGCAGAAATCGACGGCGTTTTTGGCACAGCGGCGATGCCCGCCCGCCGGTATTCTTTATTTACTCTAATTTAAAAGGGTTTTTTGCATTTTTTTAATATTTTTCTTTTCAGGTAACTTATGTGGCCTGGAGACCAATGTAAGGTGCATTTTTCAATATACACTCATTATTTTCAACACAATAACAGAACAAATTTATCACATTAGTTTGTGTATACACTTTGTTTACACAAACAATACAAAACATGTTTATTACTTTGTTCCCTAATATATATACTATGTACGTCATAAGCCGTTCCCAGAACTGCTGCAGCTTTTGGGAACTCTTTGAAAATGGGTATATGCAGAGGGGGAATTCCACTCCTCACACATAAAAAGGTGTCTCTGCGTGTTTTTGGGGTTTTGTGGTATGCATAAATACATAACACCCCTTTTTGAGCTTTTTCTTGGGAGTATGGAGGCAGTTGTTTTGGGGGAGTGCACCCGGCTCAAAGGATAGGGCTGTGGGCGCTGGTCTATTTTCGGAGGTTGCTCCTTTGTATTTGCAATTATTTGTTGATTACTGAAGGGAAAATTACCATATTTTGGGTTTTGTTGGTCTTCAATTTTATTGTTATAAACATTTAGCTAGAGATATCAACAAGATGGAAAAAAAATTTGATATACCACTTATAATCTTGCGTACACAGTCTGAAACCCAATTGCATGTCACATTTGTCCACTAAGCGCATATTGAGGTTGTAGTCCATGACAGCTGCAGGGTTTGAAGGGGGTTTATTGGTCTCCTGTTGTCCCCGCCATGGGTACCTTTCGTTTGGTGAACTGATGTCAAAAATGTGACATCACGTTTTTCATGCCCCCGAAATGCCCTGATGTCTTGTCAGCAAAGGCTTTTCACCTCACCTCTGCGGTGAGGTCGAACTTGGGATATGTTTTCGATTACCCCGCATGTGCCAACCCCGTCTGTCAAATTCATAGCAAGAAAACAGAGTAAGGGGGTTGGTTTCCTTTTTAGTAAATAAATTGCCCCTTACCAAAATTGGTTCCATCATTTTTCGAAACCACATCCCAGGATCCCAATAATTTATGGTATTTAAAATATTATGCCAGTGTACACAATAAAATCTAAAACAAAATCACTTCTGAATCACACAGTACAAATAGCTTTTTTCCAAAGCGTTTTTTCTTGCTTGGTATATATTGCTTGAATGAGAGTCTTCCTTTGAATAAAATTAAGGACTCATCAATAAAAAGTTCCTGAAAGGGGTAAAAATACTGCAGCACTTTTGTTTCAGGTACATAAACACATTTCTTATCTTATATTAACCTGTCGCTTCTGTCAGGCCTGGTTTTGTCTGAAAAGTGTAACTACGCAAAAAGTTCAGGAAACGATTGACATTAATGTCACTAAAACCTGGAGTTGAAATCAGGCGATCTGTTTCAGTTGTGGTGCAGTGTTTTCTTATACCTGTGGGATAAGCATTATTGTGGGAAAAAACAGGTACATCTCTGCCCGTTGTCTCCCCTTTACTTGTGTAGCCCTGTTTTTTGGGGAGAGAATTGTATTTGCCATGTGTATTCACAGTATGTGTTGGTTTCCGCAATGATGTCCATCAGGGGTTATCGAAGAATAACTCAAAACAGTCCAGTTCATGGCATTGTTCCCCAAATGGACAAGAGGCTTTATTCCACTTTGTGTTTTCATCAAAGTCAGGGGACTGGGAACAAACCGTCACCCTCCTGCCAACCCGATGCAGTTGTGGTGGGGTCTGGATATTGTACTGGTTGGGCTGTGCAGGTTGGGGGGTTTAGGTTGTGGCAGTGTGGGGTAGGGTGAGGTGGTTGTTCTGCTGAGTCAGCCGGTGGCTAGTGGTGGCCCGGTGATGGTGCCCCATGGGCCCTTTTCCACCTCACTATCCCCCCACTGCCCCCTCCCCCACTGTCCCATTCATTACCATCGTTCAATTCGTCTTTTTTTCACTATAGGCGTGGTGTTGGGGCCCTGGGATGTGCTCCCAGAGTTTCTCCTTCCCCTTTGGAACAACATATGAAAAAACTACCAGACCGCATGCTACGTCGTAATACTGCGCTTCATGGGGAATATTCACTCTCATGTCCTGAATGCTTTAATGCCCTTGAAATATATCACTATCACTATCACTGCTATATCGGGTGTTTTTACAGACCAAATAGTTTCCTCTTTTTGTCCTGGAAGGGGAAAGGGGGAATGTGAACAAGCCCGGGACAGCCCAGAGGTCGAAAGGGTTTTGGGTCATCTGGGTTTTCGTCACTATTTACGTTATCCCGGGCCCTTTTTTCGGTTAAAACTCACTTGAAAACCCTTGAATTTACTGCATGACTTTTCATCACTGTTTTGGCTTCATTGGGAACAAAAAACCCCCAAACCCCGGGAGTGAGGAACTTCTTACGAGAGGGATGGTGAAAAAGGACTGAAACTGGGTTCCCACAAGGGACCCCTAGGGCCGGATTTTTTTACAGGGTGCACACCGACCACTGAGACCCTTTTTCTCCCCTGTAGGCCCACCCAGGCCCTTTTGGGAACGATTTGAAGCCGCTAGAAATTTTTGGGGATAAAAAACTCAGAAACATTGGCTCGTAAGACGATTTATAGTCGGGGAAAAAATCAAAGGGTTTTTAAAAATGGGCTTCTTCATAAAAGTAATTTTTTTTTTTTATTATCAACACTCAGCCCTTTCCCACCCAAGGTTGGGTGGGCCAAAAAAAAAAAAACTTCAGCATCATTCATTCATCACTGTCTTGCCCGAGGCATGCTTACAATACAGTTATAAAATGCAAAAATTAACCCTCTCCTTAAATGCCAGACTGTATTCCCTCTCCAGGAATCAGTCCCGCCTGTGGTTTCCCTGAATCCCTTCAAAAGTTATGGTGTTTCCTCCAACAGATGTAAGGGCCTAAAAACCCTTTGTCTCCATTTGCTCCTATCCAAACACTCACACACGCTTCTGGAAGTCCAAGCCCCTCGCACACAAAACTTCCCTTTTCCCCTCCCCCCACCTTTCTGGCTGCCCCCACCCGCATTCCCCACCCCCCCCTTTATACACTTCGAAGTTTTTCCCTTTTGTTCCATCCTTCTACATGCCCAAACCATTTCAATAACCCCCCCTCAGCCCCCTGGATAAAAGTTTTGGTAACCCACACCCTCCTAATCCCCAAACTATGGTTTTTTGCATTATATTTACCCCCACATTGCCCTCAGACATAAAATCTCCATGCCTCCAGCCTTCTCCTTGTTGCAACTTTTCACCACCCCTGCCCCACACCCATATAAGAGCATTGGTATAGCTATACTCTCATACTTCCCCCTTTGCTTTCATCGATAAAATTTTGTGTCTCCACAAACCCCCAGTGCCCCCAAACCTCGCAACTTCTTTCAAATTAAA